>CAKKLC010001032.1:23894-34648 GCA_918559645.1 Ceratonova shasta | reverse complement strand
ATGGTTGGGCTGGTTATAATAAATTGGAAGATCTTGGATTTACGCACTTAGTTGTAATCCATGATAGGCAATTTATAGCGGACGATGGTACATACACGCAAAAAATAGAAGCTACCTGGGGTGCTTTTAAAAAAAATTCAGAAAAATTACAAATAAATCTCCAGAATCAGTTGGTGGATATATAGTGGAGTATATGTTTAAAACAAAATTTTCACACGAAATATTTTTACAAACAAAAAAGGCTATAAACTTGATATATAATTTTTTGTGAGTTAATATTAATTATTCTTGAAAAATTTTCACCCGACATGAATCTGAATTAGTACGAAAAGTTCCCCCAAAGTAAAGGTTAACCATAAAATAAATAGAATATGATATTTAGAGCAAATTGGTTTAATAAATTTATTTAATTAAATTTGAATTTTTGGCAAGTTTAAAAGAAAAAGTAAATTTGTTGGTATATTTTTTTATTTTGCACTTGAATAGCATTTTTTAATTATTTGAGATTTTTATTTTGTTTAAATTACATATTAATACTTAAAAATTTTGAATATTTAGAGTAGTTATTTTGTTGCTACCCAAATGAAAATTGTATGAAGAAAATCTTATTTTGTCGCAATAAAGTTTTAGATTTTTTTTACATTCTGAATTTTACATTGATAGAAGGGTAGATTGCAAATAAGAAGTTGGCAAAATCAATGTTTAGATTTTGAATAATTTTGAAAAAGTTTTAAAAGAGATGGAATATTCGTTAGAACTGGAGACTTTTAAACTAAAAACTTGTGATAAACATCAATAAAGCAAATATAGGTAATTAAATACTTGTTATACGTGTAAAACTCAATTAAATTGCGACATAAAGTAATATTTCTGATTTCGGTGACTATTGAAAATGTTATCAAGTTTTTAAGCTCCAAAATTATTTGGTTAGAGTTCATACTTCATTAAAAAATGTTTTTTTACCAACGAATGTATGTTAAAACTACCAGTCTTATAAATTTTATTTGATCAGAAAAAAAGTTTTTTTTGATTTAGTGCAAATGGGCAAGATGGATAAATTTACAATAAGCTTCCGTATGCAAGCAAATATTAGTTTTGACCACATTAGTATTAAAGATGTTAAAAACTAAACAAAAGGTTTAGAAAAATGATATTTATTCATTGTATTGGATAACTATAGATAAGAAAATTTTACAATAATGGTGATTTTTTTAGCGGTTTTGTTGTAAAAGTACGTGAAAAGGATAGTTTAATCAACAGATATTCGACTTATATTAGTTTTAGGAATAATATAAGGAAATAGTTGTTTAATATTAAATATTTTTTAATATATATACATATTCAGAGAGATTTTATCTATTTTAAGATTATAACAAAATCAGATTTAGAGGAAGCTTATTCTATGGTTATTCGTTAAGGACTAACATTGTATTTTAATTTTCTGGGTTTGATTTTAAACAAGTAATTAAAGTCCGAAATCTGAATTTATTTAGAAAATTGTATGAATATTAGTAAATAAAACTAAAAATACAGGGTTTCCCACTTAATTTAACGGTTTTTTCATATAATTTAACGATTTTCCCATTTAATTTAACGTTTTGATCATTTAATTTATCACTAAATTTTAATGTTTGATAGAAGTTCTAATTGACTATAAAGCTTAAAAGTAGAAGAAATTTTTATTTAAACCACTTCTCGTTTTATTCCTTTCAAAGCAAATGTTCTTACGTGTCGAAAAAATCCCTGGCTTCATTAACAGTTATTAAATTTGATGAATCATTGATAAAAGTTTAAAGCTGTTCGATTGTGCTTGGATTGCGTTGGACAATATAATTTTTCCATTTATTAAACACCTCTTAAATTGGATTCAATTTTGTAGAGTACGGTGGTAAAAAAATAAGTTCAAACCCTTTTGATTTAACAAAAATCCTAATTTGTTCGTTTTTATGAATAGAGGCATTATCCATAATAAAAACTCCTGTGTTAATTCCTGCATATTGAAGATTTGCTATAAGTTCTCTCAAAAAATCCAAGAATTTCAATGTTTTAAAAGCGGTATCACTACTCTTAAAATACCTGACACCATTTTTTATAATTGCGGCACAAACGGAAACATTTTTGGATCTTATTGATCTGATGGTTTTTCTTGCAGGTATTCCCACAATACTTCTTCCAGATCCAATGCGAGTGCTGCAGATTCCCCCCGAATTCGTCAATAAAAATTAAATTTTGTTCATCATATAGCATATAATTGTTGCCGTATATCTCTCTCACATCCATATTTTGAATGGTATTACGGGATCGGGAATAAGTTATACCCATTTAATTGAGTAGTTCATATCTGATAATGATCTAGCTATATTAGTCTTGCTGGCCTCGATTTTCATAGTTTCCAACAATGTATCTTTAAGTATACGCAGTGGAACACTCACATCATCATAAATAGTTGCCGATAATAAACTACAGGCTGCTTCGTTAATTATTTTACTTCTTGGCTGTCGCTTTTTAATTAATTCAATTCGTCCACTTGTCTTGAATAATTTGATTACCGAAGCTACGGTGTTTACATTCAATTCAAGCTCCTAGGATATAACTTGAGGACCCTTCCCATTTTGATACTTCTTAACTATCGCTTCTCTCATGCTGTTGTCCAGTTGTTTTTTCCTTTGCATTTTAAGGGTTTTATAATAAATTTTTAAAAACGTTAAATTAAATGATCAAAACGTTAAATTAAATGGAAAATTGTTAAATTAAGTTGGAAACCCTGTAAAATGAAAAGATGATTGTTGTATCTTATTCTTGGATTTTTCTATTGATTTTAGATAGCTGGAAATTATTAACAGTTAAATGTATCGTAAATAGTTTTACAAAAGGAAATATTACATTGTATGAGAATAAAAGACATTGTATCGAACAATTAGAGAAATAATATGAAGTACTTGGTTTATAAAAGGTAAAATTAACAATAAAAAAGTTATACCAAATATTATAATATCAATAATGCTTAATTTCTTTATGAGTAAGGCATTAAATGAGTATTATGATGAAATTAAGAATTCTTATTTCATGATATATAAAATAATTAAAATATTTAAAAATAGTTCACATTTATAATGAATTTCATCTCGATATTTCATTTACAGTATTACATTATTTTCTTTTAAACTCTGCGGAACAAGTTTTGTGTATAAAAATATATCATATATTCCTCAAAATATTTATAATAAATTAATATAATATTATTTAGAAATATCTCGAATGATTAAAATATTTTAGTTGATAATTAATTTAATAATTGTTAAGAATTTCCTGAAATATTTTATAATGATTTTTTTATAAAACTAAATCTTATAAATGATTCACTTTAGAATTTAATTTTAGAGCTTAGGTAGTATAAGTTGAACAAAAATAACTAGAGCATGAATGTCACAAATAAAAATTTTTAAAGTTAAAGTTTAGATTGGAAGTGATTTATAAAAAGAAATTTAATAAAACGAAACACTAAAATTTGTTCAATATGAAAAAGGAATAGACAAAAATTACTAGGTTTCTTATAATTTGAACTAATAAAGCTTCAATAAAATCAAGAAGTTCTGGACCATTATTTTTTCCTGACTTAAAAAATACCATGTTTTTTTTTGTCTTGATAATACTAATTTTAAATAAAAACAATTTTATTTTTGTAACAAATAATTTTCTTTAAAAATTTCGTCATCCATTAGATGGATTATTAGATTTTTAATTTGTAATTATTTTTTTAAATTCCATGTTTATTTAAACCTAAAATTAACTCTCAATTTTCAAAACAATATAGATGAAATAAATAAATAATGTCGTATGCTAGAATATTTAAAAAGAGGTATTAATGTTAATTTATTTTATCAAGTATTTTTAGTTGGATGAATGTATAATATCATATGAATATGACTTAAATGAGTTCATATTTATTGAATAAAAGAAAGAATTTTTTATAGAAACATCTTAGTATTATTGTTAAAAAATCAATAAAATGATCATTTTACTTTTTAAATTGAAAATGATAAGAAAACAGATAAAAATTTTTAAATTTAAATTTTTACATACAATTACATAAAAAAAGATTAAAATTCTATTTATAAACATTGAATTATAATAATATACAAGAAAATCATAGAATTTAGATTTATTTACAGAAATTATTATATTTAGGTCAAAAAAGGTAATCATTAAAACAATAATGAAATTCATTGATATGACTAAAGAAAATTAATAATTTTGAATTACCTTTTTTTATTTATTGTATTATATGTTGAAAAAATAAACCTTTATAATAAAGTTTGCAAAATAGAACATAATTTTTAGATCATTTGAAGTTGAAAAAATTATATCCTATCAAAACATTATATTATATCATAATTAGAATTTTACCGTTTTTTTAGAATGACGTAAACTTTTGTCAATAAAACCTTAATTATATTAATAAAACTTAAAATAATATAATCTAAAAAACTTGTAATATTTAATATTTTAAAATAATAACTACTATATTTAGATCAATTCTATACTATCTAACAATTCTAGGGATCTAACTTGAAGAATTATCATTTTTTTAATAAAATAAGGTTAAAAAAAGTTTTAATCTATAACGATAATTTTATTTTATCCTGATATGTAGTTATAATCTATCATTCTGTATGAGTTTATCTTCCTTTTAAAATATCAATAAAAAAACTTTCTTCTAATATGGTTCGATACAACCAGATTGACTGTTATGAGAATTGATATTTATTTTGCACATTAGTAATTCTACTATATAGATATTTCCTAATAATAATGAGTTTTTTATTAAAAATTTAAATAATAACTACGTAATATTTACTAAATGAAAATTGTTATTTTGACGAAAAGAGTATATTTAAGTACCTGATTGTTTTTTTTATTTAATCAATCAACTTTCTCAAAAATTTTAAAGATAATAAATCTTCATTTTATTCCATTTTTAATATTTTACTTTTCTTGATAATATTGTAAAACTTGAGATTTTTATTAGGTAGAAAGTCTTGTATTATTAAAAATTTATATGTATGTAATAACTTCTATAGGAGAATATAGTTTTTTAATAAAGAATTTGAAAATATATAAAATTAAATAAAAATAAAATATATATTTCTATTATAAAAGTTATTTAAGGATAAATACATAGCGGTGAATACATAATTAATTAAGGTACCACGACATTTTTTCAAGGAAAACTTTTTAATATGATAAATTACTTAGTTAAAATCAAATGTTTGCCCAATCTAAATATTTTTTTATTTGAATTTAGTTACTAAATTAGACTATTGTTATTTAGTAGTTCTTTTATTTTATCATATTAATTTTTACATAATCATTTGTACTGTTATGGAAAAAAGTTAATTATTGATTAGGAGTACAACACATGAGGAATATAGCATAATCACAACAATAAATATTGTTTTAAAGTGTTTTCGTATTAGAAATTGTCCGTGACAAAATGTCGAGTCACGATTAATTAATATCTAGGACCTTTCTCGTCTAAAAAATATTAGCATGAATAAATTATTAAATTAATTTTTTTTCTAATATCCTATTCTATTATTGTTTAAGAGTTTTATTTATTCTATTAAAATGAATTTATTTGGTAATTTACGTTATCAATTGTATACAAAACTCAAATATTTATACTTAAATATAATTGAAGCAGACTTATCAAATTTTATTTTAAGTTCATTATTTAAGTAGGAAAAGGATTTGATATAAATTATTTAGTGTACATTTTTTTCCTTATTTTAATCATAGAACCATAAAATTAAAGTTAATTTTTTTATAAAATCGACAAAATATTTTAATAGTGATGAATTTAATTGAAAGATAGTTTTCTCATGAGCATCTAAGGAAAATTATTTTATGGTTCTGTATTATTCAATAATCTTAAAATTTTGAAGATATGAAAATTTCTATGTTTGAAGATTCATGTTTTTTATTCAAATTTTTATAAATAAATAATAATTGATTATCAACTTAAAATAAAATTAAAAATAAATATAATATATATGTTTTTATTGGATAATATAATAAATAAAGAGTTAATAATATTATATTGTACAAAATTTGTTCAAATATCAAAAATATAAATTGAAAGTCTTTCAAAATTTAAAAAAATTAATAAATAGACTACTATGTAATAATTTATAAAGAAAATAGCAGATATATATATTAAGATTTAGTTTAAACATTAGAAATTTAAATAAATTTTTAAAAAAAGTACTATAACAAAGTTTTTCAAAAGAATATTAGATTTAAATTGATTTTAAATTATTAAAAATAAGTAATAATTGTATTCACAATTTGTAACAAAGTACCATATAGGTGTTTTTTAAGAGAAAACAGATGTATTATAATTTTAAGTTATTAAAAATACCTAAAAATTGTATCCAACATTTAAAAAATTTGTAATAAAGTACCATATAGGTGTTTTTAAAGAAAAAATTAGATTTATATTGATTTTAAATTATTAAAAATACGTAATAATTGTATTCATAATTTAAACAATTTGTAATAAAGTACCATAATAGGTGTTTTTAAATAAAATATTAGATTTAAATTTATTTTAAATTATTAAAAATACCTTAAAATTGTATTCAAAATTTAAACAATTTGTAATAAAGTACCATATAGGTGTTTCTAAAGAGAAAAAATATGTACATTTATTTTAAATTATTTAAAATACCTAAAAATTGCATTCAAAATTTAAACAATTTTGTAATAAAGTACCATATAGGTGTTTTTAAAGAAAAAACAGATGTATTTTTTTTTAATTTTTAAAAAATACCTAAAAATTGCATTCAAAATTATAAAAAAGTTGTAATAAAACTACTATATAGTGGTTTTTAAAGAAACAGCAGATTTAAAATGATATTAAGTTGAAAGTCATTGAAAAATTTAACAATTTGTAATAAAAGTACAATATATTGGGTTTTAAAGAAAATGGTAGATATTTATTGAGATTAAGCTGAAAGTCATTCAAAATTTAAACAATTTGTAATAAAATCAGTAAATAGTGGTTTTTAAAGAAAATAGCAGATATATACAGTAGACCCTCTGTACTTTTCGTTCTCTATACTTTTCGTTTTCTATACTTTTCGAAAAAATTGCTGATTTTCTAGTTTTACTAATCTATTTCTCTATACTTTTCGGAAATTTTCAAAATTCTTTTTTTAGAAAAAATCTATGGTCCACAATTTCCACATAAAACTTACATTCGATGACTAACTAAAGATTATGAGATACAAAGAGTCAAATAAATCTGTCAAATACACTCTTATTGCAGAGATTATCACAGCAAAATTAAAAAAAAATATATCAGACAGAACAATCAAAAACATTATCGATGAAAAAGATAATATCATAAAATTGGTCACAGAAGGATTTAGTAAAAATTCAGAAAGCCTTTCTTAAAATTCGATGTCATAGATAAGAATCTTTCATTTTAGAAGGAACGTTTAAGAGTTGAAAAAAATATGATTTTCACAGATGATATAATTATAAAGAAAGTACAAAAAATAGCCGAAGAAAAAATGTTAAGGAATTCAAAAACATTTCCCGGTTGGCTGGAAAAATTCAAAAAAAGAAATAATTTATCTCTTAAAATGATTGTTGGAGAAGAAAAGCAGGTAAATGTAGATTCTGGTGAAATCGAAAATTTTCTCACTCTGGTAACAAAACAAATTAAAGAATATGGTGAATCAGGTATCTATAATGCGGACGAAACAGGACTTTGATACAGACAAATGCCAACAAGAACCATAGCATCTAAAATACAGCAAGGAGTGAAAAATTTTAAAAACAGAGTATCTGTACTGCTATGCTGTAATATGAATGGAACAGATAAAAAAGTTCCACTTCTCATCGGCCGATCAAAAAACCCAAGACCATTTAAAAATATTGATGTCGGCAAATATATTGACTATAAATGGAATAAAAAAGCCTGGATGACGTCAGCAATTTTCAATTAATACTTGCTAAAGTGGGATGATCAATTGTTGAAATTAAATAAAAAGATATGTTTATTCATCGATAACTGCCCAGAACATAAAGTAACGTTGAATCTTAAAAACATGGAGATAATTTTTATTCCGCATAACACAACTTCATTTCTACAGCCACTTGACGCGGTTATTATCTAATCTTTCAAGTCATACTTCAATAGCTATAAATTGAGCAATATTTTTAAAGCGGTAGAGGCTGGAAAATCTGCTGAAGTTGTGTTTAACAGCATAAATATGAAAGATGCTGCAGTTTATTTTTATCTCACCTGGGATAAAATAACATCAAAAACTGCTTCAAACATTGTAAATGGGATATTAAGAATGAAAAACAAGAAAAGGAGAAAAATTTTTTAGAAATTGATAAAGAAATTAAAAAATATGAGTATAAATCTTATCTTAAAGCCAATGATCTTGTCGATTTTTTCAGTTTACAGAGTATTGTGGCTTCAATTATGATTATAATGACGTTATTCTGGAAGATGAAACTATTGATAAATCAGAATTAGAAAGTGACGAGAATCAACCTTTTGATACTAATAGTATTCCTGAACCGAAGAAAATCTCTTTTGAAAAGGCAAAAGGTGCTATACGAATACTTTCAAGGTACTTTAACGAAGATGAAAACTTCAATATAGAAGCCAAAGCAATGATTAAAAAAGTTGATCACAAGATCAAGAAAAGAGGCAAGGAAATGGAGGAAATGTTGTAGTTTTTAATAAAAAAAGTAAAATTTTAAATTCTATACTTTTTGTTTCTCTATAATTTACGGATTTTCTCACGAAACAATAAAACGAAAAGTACAGAGGGTTTACTGTATTGAGATTAAGTTAAAAATTATTCAGAATTTAAACAATTTGTAATAAAAGTACTATATAGTGGTTTTAAAAGAAAATATCAGATATGTTGAGATTAAGTTGAAAGTTATTCTAAATTTAAACAATTTGTAATAAAAGCAACATATAGTGGTTTTTAAAGAAAATAGCAGAAATATTGAGATTTAATTGAAAGTTATTTAGAATTTAAACAATTTGTAATAAAAGTACTATGTATTGGGTTTTAAAGAAAATGGTAGATATTTATTTAGATTAAGTTAAAAGTCATTGAAAAATTTAACAATTTGTAATAAAAGTACTATATAGTTGTTTTTAAAGAAAATAGCAGATATATTTAGATTAAGTTAAAAGTCATTCAGAATTTTAATAATTTGTAATAAAAGTAATATATAGTGGTTTTTAAAGATAATATTAGATATATTGAGATTAAGTTGAAAGTTATTAAGAATTTTAACAATTTGTAATAAAAGCACTATATAGTGGTTTTTAAAGAAAATAGCAGATATATTGAGATTAAGTTGAAAGTTATTCAGAATTTAAACAATTTGTAGTAAAAGGACAATATATTGGTTTTTAAAAGAAAATATCAGATATATTGAGATTAAGTTGAAAGTCATTGAAAAATTTAACAATTTGTAATAAAAGTATTATATAGTGGTTTTAAAAGAAAATAGCAGAAATATTGAGATTAAGCTGAAAGTCATTCAGAATTTAAACAATTTGTAATAAAAGCACTATATAGTGGGTTTTAAAGAAAATAGCAGATATATATTGAGATTAAGTTGAAAGTTATTCAGAATTTAAAAAATTTGTAATAAAAGTACTATATAGTGGTTTTAAAAGAAAATATCAGATATATTGAGATTAAGTTGAAAGTTATTCAGAATTTAAACAATTTGTAATAAAAGTACTATATAGTGGGTTTTAAAGAAAATGGTAGATATTTATTGAGATTAAGCTGAAAGTCATTCACAATTTAAACAATTTGTAGTAAAAGCACTATATAGTGGTTTTTAAAGAGAATATTAGATATATTGAGATTAAGTTGAAAGTTATTCAGAATTTAAACAATTTGTAGTAAAAGTACCATATAGTGGGTTTAAAAGAAAATGGTAGATATTTATTGAGATTAAGTTGAAAGTCAATGAAAAATTAAAAAAATTGTAATAAAAGCACTATGTAGTGGTTTTTCAAAGAAAATAGCAGAAATATTGAGATTAAGTTGAAAGTTATTCACAATTTAAATAATTTGTAGTAAAAATACTGTATAGTGGTTTTAAAAGAAAATGGCAGACATGTTGAGATGTAGTTGAAAGTTATTCAGAATTTAAACAATTTGTAATAAAAGTACTATATAGTGGTTTTAAAAGAAAATATCAGATATATTGAGATTAAGTTGAAAGTTATTTAGAATTTTAAAAAATTGTAGTAAAATCACTATATAGTGGGTTTTAAAGAGAATATTAGATATATTGAGATTAAGTTGAAAGTTATTTAGAATTTTAAAAATTTGTAGTAAAAGCACTATATAGTGGTTTTTAAAGAGAATATTAGATATATTGAGATTAAGTTGAAAGTTATTCAGAATTTAAACAATTTGTAGTAAAATTACCATATAGTGGTTTTAAAAGAAAATATCAGATATATTGAGATTAAGTTGAAAGTCATTGAAAAATTTAACAATTTGTAATAAAAGTATTATATAGTGGTTTTAAAAGAAAATATCAGATATATTTAAATTAAGTTGAAAGTCATTCAGAATTTAAACAATTTGTAATAAAAGCACTGTATAGTGGTTTTTAAAGAAAATAGCAGATATATTGAGATTAAGTTGAAAGTTATTCAGAATTTAAACAATTTGTAGTAAAAGGAC
>CAKKLC010001032.1:13411-23848 GCA_918559645.1 Ceratonova shasta | reverse complement strand
AGATATATATTGAGATTAAGTTGAAAGTTATTCAGAATTTAAAAAATTTGTAATAAAAGTACTATATAGTGGTTTTAAAAGAAAATATCAGAAATATTGAGATTTAATTGAAAGTTATTTAGAATTTAAACAATTTGTAATAAAAGTACTATGTATTGGGTTTTAAAGAAAATGGTAGATATTTATTTAGATTAAGTTAAAAGTCATTGAAAAATTTAACAATTTGTAATAAAAGTACTATATAGTTGTTTTTAAAGAAAATAGCAGATATATTTAGATTAAGTTGAAAGTTATTCAGAATTAAAACAATTTGTAGTAAAAGTACTATATAGTGGTTTTGTAAAAGAATATTAGATTTAAATTGATTTGGAATTATTAAAAATACGTAATAATTGTATTCACAATTTAAACTATTTGTAATAAAGTACCATATAGGTGTTTTTAAAGAGAAAACAGATGTATTTTAATTATAAATTATTAAAAATACCTAAAAATTGCATTCAACATTATAAAAAAGTTGTAATAAAAGCACTGTATAGTGGTTTTAAAGAAAATAGCAGATATATATTGAGATTAAGTTGAAAGTAATTAAAAAATTAAAAATTTTGTAATAAAAGCAATATATATATATATAGGTTTTTAAAGAAAATATCAGATATATTGAGATTAAGTTGAAAGTCATTCAGAATTTAAACAATTTGTAATAAAAGCACTATATAGTGGTTTCAAAAGAAAATATCAGATATATTGAGATTAAGTTGAAAGTTATTTAGAATTTAAACAATTTGTAATAAAAGTACTATATATTGGTTTTTTAAGATAATAGCAGATATATTGAGATAAAGTTGAAAGTTATTTAGAATTTAAAAAATTTGTGGTAAAAGTACTATATAGTGGTTTTTAAAGATAATATTAGATTTATATTGATTTTTAATTACTAAAAATACTTAATAATTGTATTCAAAATTAAAACAAATGTTAAATACAATGGGTTTTTATTAAGTTAGCAAATGTAAATGTAAATTATTATTTGAAAAGTTTTTGTTAAAACTGGTAAAAATTTTAAATATTTATTTTTATTAACAATTTTTTATTTATATCCTTAAAAATGAATAATGCACAAACCAAATTATAAAAATTTTTAAAAATAATAATGTAAATAAATATTGAAAAGTAACAATCTGTTAAAACTCACGTCTAAATAATGTACGGAATAATTCTACTTAGTTATATATTCTATGTTTTCAAAGAATTGTTAAATAATCTATTACAATATACATATCCAAAAAATCTATAAATTTAAATGTTATTTATTTCTAGAAACAAGTATTTTACTAACAAGTTTATAACAGATGAAATATGAGTCTTAAATATAAAATCATATTCAGAATCATTATTTAAATAGCCTTTCATGACCTTGAAAGTTATTTTTTACAATTCAATATTTTTAGCATTGTCTTGTATCCATATTATATCTATAATATCCATACATAATGCAATAAATCTCAAATTTTTGAATGATTCTAAATCTTAATCATCCAAATATACCTACAAAGATTCTAATATCTTTAAGAATGTTACTCTGCATAATAATTTTTATTATTTTAATATCATAAAATTTAGTAGTATCTACAATTTACCTTTAACAAGAGTAATAAATTATACTTTATCTGGTAAATTAATATAAAAAGATTAATCAATTCTAAATAAATGTTAAAAATTTAAATTTAAAAGAAATCTAAAAAGATTTTACCATAACCTTGCATATTCTTCTACTCATATGAATTAAATATTTTTTACTCAAAAATATAACATTTTGAATTGTTAAAAAGATAATTTTCTTTGATGAAATCAGATGATTCATTATTTAAATAATATATAATAAAAATTACGCTACATCTAAGTTAGGTTAATGTTAATTTTATCTTCTCAAAAGAATCTGATTCATAAATCAAGATTTGTTTGATTATTATAAGAATTAAATAAATTCTTTTGGGATATATGTTTTTGATTAATGATTTTTAAACAATAAATATTCATTTAAATCTATACGCAAGGAGCTTTTCCTACAACATCTGAGAAATTATTTTGTACTTTTAGTTATTTCTTACTTTACTGATATTATTTAGGTTATAAATTATAATATTAAAAATATATTTTATAACCAAAAATAATGACAACATTAAAAGTCTGTAATTACATATTTTATAAAAATGTTAAAAACTGCTTTTCATATTAAAAGATAATATACAATTTAAATTCAGTGAATCATTTTTAGAAATTAATTAACATATTTATAATGATTTTAGAGTTAAGGTCTTGCTTCGTAACATAAACTATTAATTTTTCATTATACACATAAAAAATATAAATTGATAATATATCTACCTAATTATTTCCACAGTTGTATTAACAATTATTAAAATTAGCTGTATAAACTTTTATTCTTTATTTAATTTTTTTTAGTATTTTTGAATATCTTTGAATAAAGGCATTCTGGAATTAATGTGAGATGTACCAAAAGAGTTTTTTTCTTGGTTCTAAATTACTTTTTAAACTTTCATCGCTAGATTCAGATTAAAACTTATCAGTAAATAAACAATTTTATTATTATATAGCAATGGGGGATTAAACAAAAATTAATCTTTTAATATAATTATCAATAATCACACAACTCTCAAAATTAATCCATTTAAACTTAGGGAGTTGACTAAAACTGAATCAGATGCATTCGACTCTGCCGTGTAATTGGGTATTATAAAGATAACCGGGTTATATTGTTTGATTTTTGGGTATAAACTGTGCATCGAAAGCGGAAAAACCAAACATGGTGTAAACAAACGTTTAAGATGCTGCAATAAAAGATTGTAGAAAGCCCAGCAACATGTACGCTCAAATAATATTTAGTGACAGGCGCATTGGTATAAGCAAGGTCTTAAAACTCATCTGGTGTTTTGCTACCGCATGACCATTTAAGCGAGTGCTGAATACTATGAGGTAACACAAGTAACAGTGATGTTTTGGTTCAAAAAATTCAATGAATGTGTTATTCATAAAACAGAGCAAGAGGAGAATCTCCAGATTGAAGGAGAAAAAGATTCTGTAGAAATTAATGAAGTTCATATATTTACCAACAAGCGGCTTATCGGAAGAAGAATAGTAAACGAAAAATATTGGTTTGTTGGATGCATAAGCAGACTCACCAAAAAAATGTTTTTAGTTCCTGTTGCAAACAGGAATTCAACAACACTAAACAGTATTATTTATAGGTGTGTAGCACCAGGAACCACTATTTTAACAGATGGATGGAGAGGATATAGCAGTGTAGCTTCATTGGGATTTATTCACTGTAAAATAAACCATAGCTTACATTTTGTAGATCCATAGAAGCCTTTCATACTACCAATATTATTTAAAAACAGTGTCGTAGTCTGAGAGAATTTTTACCCACTAACTTAAATGTTTCCAATGTGAAATATTGGTTGACAAGGTTCAGAAATTATAAGTCACTTGTTTATAATTCAAGAATTGATAAATGGAATGATATTTTCGAGTATATCGTAAATAAATATCAATTATAATTTATATTATGCGGTCTATAAAGGTTAAATAATTAATACTAAACATTGTTGAGACTAAGTTTTAATTAATATATATTTTCTAGATTTATTTATTTTTATTACAGATTTTTTTTAAATTTTTAATCTCTCCCCCTTCATATTGTTATATAATAATCAACAACTTTTATCAATTTTCCAATAAACAGGAAATTAATGACTTTCCTAAAAAATTTGAGTATTATAATCATTCTTAGCTTTTTTTTTGTTATTTATCAAATCTTTTTTTATCTCCATACTTTTAATTTTTTAAAAATGAGATTTTAGACCATGTTTTATATAACTTTTTTTTAATTGTTTGTTTTAAATCATGTTTTAATTAACGAAATTCAAAATAAATATTACTTTTGTTAGAATTTAATAGAAAAAATCATAATAATATAGAATTAAATTAAAAATATATTTTATAACTTGATCAATTCTTTTTGTTACTAATTTTAATACAAATTTACCTCTAATTATATAATCAATACTTAAATTATATTAAGTTTAATCCAAAATTAAACCAAATAAAAAATTATGAAATTTCTATATTTAAATTTCAATATGATTTGAATGTTTTTAGTTCAGATTGGGTATCATAATAATTTTA
This sequence comes from Ceratonova shasta, assembly GCA_918559645.1. Taxonomy (NCBI): domain Eukaryota; kingdom Metazoa; phylum Cnidaria; class Myxozoa; order Bivalvulida; family Ceratomyxidae; genus Ceratonova; species Ceratonova shasta. The sequence goes on along the minus strand of CAKKLC010001032.1, from coordinate 19,639 downwards.
TAATAATTAATACTATAAATATATTTTTTTTAATCCTAGGAATCAGATTGGTAATAAATATAGCTGAATTTATTGTATTATTATAAAATTAGTTTTTAAAGTCATTCTATTGTCATTAATATGTATAGTTTCTTGTATTTTTAACAAATACACCAAATCCAAGTTATTTTAATGTTAACGTTACTCTTCTTAGTCGAATATAATAATTAACAGAAGCATAAATTAATATTTTTACTATTATTATATTTAAAATTATCTTTTTGTAAATCTATATTCAATATGACTATTTTAGTATGCATTGTAAAAAAAAGCTGATTCAAAAAATTTAAATTTAAATGAATCCATAGTAATTTATTCTGAAATTTTGTAGGTGCTCTCAGTTGTAATAGAAACAAAATAAGATATTAATTTTCAAGCTTAAGTTTATTTATGAATAAAAATTCATACTCATTCTACTAATAAATATCATATTCTTATTATTTTCTATAAAATTTTGGTCAGTTAAAAAAGGGCAAAAAACTGTAAAAGTTAAAAAAAAAGCGCTAATAAAAAAATTTTAATCTAAAATAAGATTATAATAAAACAATTTATTCTTATGGTTCCATTTCCAAATAAATTCTGATCAGTTCAATATTTATATTATTCAAATTTTTGTAAACATTCGACAACTAATTTACTATTTCAATATATCAAAAACAATAAAACTGTTGCAATATCTAAAAATTATTAAAACTTGACTTTCAAAGATCAATTTATTAATAAAATGGAGCTACTTTAGTACAGGGAAGTTAATTTTTAAGAGGTGTTTTTATTATAATTATAAAATTATCCATATATTTAAAAAAATTAAAAAATAATTAGTTTCTGATAAACATTTAAAAAAGCATTCCATAAGTTATTTTTATTTTGTCTGCGCCATAAAAATTCGCATAAATTATCATCTATCAATGTTTCTGTTCTAGAACGTGGAGAAATTTTAAATTTTAACCCAACCCATGTTCCTTAAATGGTGTTTGTATTAACACCAGTAGTTGGATCCTTAAAGTTTTGACCATGATTAACGGTTTTATGATTAATACTTAGTCTGCTTTGGATATTCATATAACCTAATAATAGATCTGTATGTAAAATCGATCCAGGTGCAATATGTTTTGATTAAAAATCCAAAAGAGTTTCTGCTTTTTGATTAGGAAAACTTTTAAAAACAATTTTTTTTTCTTTTGTAATTTCAACTCCTCCGACTACCCTTACGTTATATACTCGATGTCCATGACCATATTTTACTTTTCCAAACTTGGATTCGTCAACTTCAACAATTATGTCATCATATCCAATTACATCTTCTTCTTCATTTTGTCTTACAACCATTTCTCTTAGAAAATTTATAGTATTGGATATTGTAACTGATGATTGGCCAGTTTAAATTAAAATATCCGAATATCGCTGTCCGCTTAACCATTTATATCCTATTCTTAATAAATCATTTGATTGAATGTTACTGTTTGCAAAAAACGAATCATGATGAACAGAAATTCTTTTTTTGCATTTAAAGTTGTTGAATTGCCACTGCTTGAATTTCGCATAATAAATTTCCATAATTCTTTTTTTGCAAATACACATAATATTTCTCTTATATTATACGTTTTTTTAATTAAAAAATTGATGCATGATTTTTTATCTTTAAATAAATTTCTAATTGTTTTTGAATTGGAATTGATATTTTAAAAATATTTTTAATGATAAAAATTTAATTTAATTGTTTCTCAATTTGAATTTAATTTAATTTAAGTTAGTTATATTATTTAATAACTAGTTTTGCGGGAAATATTAAATTAAAAATACCCCTGTGAAAGAATCACTTCCCTGAACTAAAGTTTAACCATAAAAATTGCCAATCAACTTATCTTTATCTAAGAATATATGTTTAAATATTAAATTTATCTCATTTAAAATAGTTTTATTATATCAACATTCTTAAAATAAAATTTAATTTACATGAGAGTACACTGAAATATGTTTTTATGAATATATATCTTGATTCAAATAACTTATAAGAACAAGTTTTTTAATTGGTAATGAAATTCTCAATTTTTCTATTTATTAAAATATTTTTAAAATACTCTGCACACATTATAATGCTTGTTTTTTCTTCGAGTTCATTTAATATGAAGTATCTAACAATCAATTAAAATTTTCCTAATATCAGATAATTTTATTCAGAAAACCTTTGTATCGAAGAAGATAGTTACATCCCAAAGGATTGATTTACTGATGATTTTTACCCCCACATAAAAAATGAAAAAAAAACGAATTATTAAATTTTAATAAACTTGAAATGTTTTCGAATAAATCTTTTTTAATTCTCTCAATCCATAAAAATTAACTCAAAGATTTAGAATATTTTGGTATGTATATATCCGTTAATTACAGCTTATTATTTTTTTTAATTTTGCATACTGAAAATAATTGTAGATTATTGATCAATATATTTATTGATTAGATTTTTTTAACTTTGTCAGATAAAGTTTCCATTGAGTTGAATATATTCGAGTAAAGGTTTTTAAATGAAAATAAAGTTATTACGTTAAACTTTTAGTCCTTTTTATTTTTAAATTTGCAGCTAAAAATCAAATATTTTTGCATTTTGTAGGGTTTAAAAATACAATTAGGTTTTTTTGAACAGAAAAGATATTATAAATGGTTTAAATATATAAAAAACTAAGATTATCAGATGATACCAGTCTGGTTATGGTTGTAAAGAAAATTTCTCATAAACTTTAAATATAACTGCCATAGTTTTTAGATGCATATTTATTTGTTCAGTTCAAGGGTTTTTATTTTGATTTATATTTGAAAATTGACAATAATATTTATACTTCTAATATTTTTAAAGAATTGACATTTGTCATAATTACTAAAAATTAAAATGAATTTTGAAAACGGACAAGTTATGATGACTCAAATATATTTAAAAGATATTTTGAAGTTTTATTTAAGACTTTTTATACATTTATGGCATAAAATATTATACAAAATACAATTATCAATTTTATCAACTTATATGATTTTGAAAACTTTGTTATAATTTAAATTAATAAGTTAAAAATATAAATCTTTTTCAACTTTTGATATCATCTTATTAGCAAAACTCTTGTAAAAATTTCTTAAATAAGAAAAAACTATAGCCTTGGTTTTCGTACGATGTGAGAATTTTAATAATTGTCATCATATTTTCAAGAGCAACAAAAAAAAAGAAAATTGATAATAAAAATTTAATTTATAACGATACATTTTCATGTGGACGTTAAAATGGTTATTAAATTGATGTATTTTTGTATATGGATTCTATTATAGTATGAAAAATCTGATTTCAAACTAAAATTGATACTTTTATGCTAAAAATGGCTAAATTTTGTGATTATTATATAAAATATTTTATGTTAAATTTTAACATGTTAGTGGCATAATTAAATTAATAGTTTAGATAAGAATTTATTATAATTTTAAATATTAAATTTAATTAAAGTTTTTTTTAACTTAAACGAGCGGGTGTAGCGCAGTTGGTTAGCGCGTCAGTCTCATAATCTGAAGGTCGTGAGTTCGAGCCTCATCACCCGCAAAGTTGATTTTTGGTTTAAAATTAAAGTTATAGGAAATAAAACGAAATAATTTTTTTTACTTGAGTGATAGCAATATATTTTGTCGGTAATGATAAAAAAATGTGTGAAATGTCCATTTATTCTTTTGTTGTTTAACTATTAATTTTTTTCTACTTAAAATAAGTTTTGAGAAATATTTATCAAATTTTTTGTTTGTAATTCTCTTTTTCACAAATTTTAAATTTAATGACCATCTTTATATAATTGTGGATTACGGTCTAAAACGATTCATTAGTTTTCATTCCAAGTATTCTTTTAAATAAATAAAAAATTCTAATTTTTTAAATCTTATTGTTAAAACAAAATTTTATATTTAAAACATCTCGAATCTCTCGTATACCACATGGTATAAGCTGTTAAATTCGGAGAAGGTCTTTTTAACGGAAAAAATTTAATCAAAAAACTGATAACAGAAAATGGTATTTTTAATTTTTACTCTTCCCCAATAAGCAAAACAACAGTTTTGTACGAGTAAACGAAAGAATAAGTAGAGTTGTTGCGATCTGGAGAGATGATATTAATATAATTCATATCTTATGGAAATTGTAGCCAATATCGATTATTAAATATAAATCATTTAGATTTTTATATCAATATTATAAATAAAAGAGGTATTTAAAAAATTGTTATTGGCTTGCATTAAAATAATACGAAATATTGAATAACTAGTTTTTAGCCAGTCATATGACGGATGAACAAAAAATCTCCTGAAAAAAAATTCCTTGTTATTTTTATAAGACCGGAAGAAGTGAGTCAGTCAGTCTGGGCTTTTATTTATATTATGTAAACAACTAAACTCTAATTCCGTTTTATGCAATACTTATAAGTTATTAATTTGATTAGTCTTTTTTTGACAATTAAGAAACCAAATTAAGTAATTTGTTTACAGCTTTTTACTGATTTTTATTTGGACCATTTTTACTTCCGTTGGCAAAAACACACTTAATTAGTTTCCCTTTACAGTTATTTTCATCTAGAAATTCCAGATATAACTTTGTCAATATAAATTTTTGAATATAATTTTTTTCGATGATAATGTAGTGAATCGTTAAATTCTCTGTGATAGTTATTTAATATGTAAAAATGGATTTGTTTTATTTTTACAAGTAGATTTTTAATTAAATCAAGTTTAATGTAGTGAATCGTTAAATTCACTGTGATAGTTATTTAATATGTAAAAATGGATTTGTTTTATTTTTACAAGTAGATATTTAATTAAATCAAGTTAAAATTAAATTAATATTTGCTTTTTGAAGTTTCAGGTTCTCACTAAAAATTTTATATTGATCTTAATTTCATACTAAGTGTTGAAATTCTTCTGTACAAATGTACTTTATATCATCCACGGATTTATATACAGACTATATGGCAGGATTCGTATTAGAAGAATTATGAACCTCTAAAAATTCTACAATCAAATTCAATATAATTTTATAAAAATGGTATCGAAACCTCAGAAAATTGGTTAGAAATAACTATCTAATTTGATGGATTCTAGTTATATATTCGAGTCCATTTTTAATAATTTCAAAACTTTTTTTTCTTCTTTATTTGAAGGAATCACTAATTTCAATTATAATACTATTATATAACTAAATTTTATAAATTAACATTTTAGATTTATTTACATCTGTTCAACATACATTTTATGTCTATTTCTAAATTCACTATAGATGCGAGTTTAGAAACAAATACAGTGCAACTCCTAAATAATGAACACTTACGGTAACTTTTTCTCTCCGTATTCGTTATTCAAAAATAATTAGTAAATTTTTAAGCTAAACAAAAAGATGAAAATATTAAAAAGCAAACTTTTTGAATGCTTGGTAAATCTTATTAAACTAGTAATTTATTGGTTATTTTTAATATTCCTATCATTTTATAAAAAAATCTATTATTATCTTTAATTTTTTGGGACAGCTTATCAAAAAATTCAGACTTAAAAAAATAAATACAACTGTCTTCCCTCAAAAATAAGAAAGAAAAAAAATCGCCTTTTCTTATAATGACGAATATCTCTAAAATTCTTGAAAATAAGAAAGTTTCTTAATCTCGAAAATAAGAAAGTATTTAAAAGTAAAAATTATTATTTTTTTTAATAAATAGGTGTTTTTAAATTTCAAAATATTATGCTCCGTTTCTTCATCTTCTTCGCCATACTTAAAACTATTTTCATTCAGATTTGTATCGTAACAAAGATTTATGACGATATTACGCACAATAGATGCTGTGTATATTTCAAGTTCTGTGGCGGAGCATCCAGGTTTATTCATTTCCTTTAGATACTCTTCATAATATATATCTTTGACATCTTCTATTTTTTTTATTCCTTGAACTGTATCATCTCTGACATCAAGATGCTTGTTGAAAGTATCGTATAGGATATAGGTATAATCTTAAAAAAAGAATTGCCGTCTTGACTTACAAACATCCATTGATCAAAATCTTTCATAAGTTCGATCTGATCATCATTTTTTAAACTAATGATCTCGTGTTCAATTATTTCTTGCCCTGTTAACAATTTCTTAAGTGGTTCGTAGAGATTATCTATTTTAAAATGATCACCCAC
>CAKKLC010001017.1:24709-41133 GCA_918559645.1 Ceratonova shasta | reverse complement strand
CTGATGGGTGGAGGGCATACGGGAGTGCAGTAGACATGTCAGGCATGGACCTTGAACATTCTACTGTTAACCACACCCTAAATTTTGTAGATACCAATGACCCTATGGTTCATATTCAAAACATTGAGGGTTTGTGGTCCAGATCAAAATATTTTCTGGGTAGGAAAAGGGGGATGCGCAAAGAACAAAGGTCTTCTCTCCTTATTCAATTTTTATGGGAATATAAGATTCCTAAGAGAGAAAGAATTAATTCTCTAATAATATTATTAAATTATAATATATTCTAATCTTTTTTTATATTATAAATGTTTTAATTAATAAAAAATAAATCATAAATGTTTTAATCAATCAAAAATATAAAAAATTTTACTAAAAAATAAATTAAAAATTGAAAAAAATTTTACTCAACAAAAAATTTTGGTTTTTTTCAAAAATTTGGGAAAAATTTCAAAGACGGCTTTTTTTCCAAAGACGGCCTTTTTATGGACAAACCTAAAAATTTAATTTTAATTTTTTGATAATAGTTGATAAATATTTTGTTTCGTTATCAGTTAAAAAAATAATCAAAATTATCTATTTATTGTTACCATTTATTAATAATTTTTTAATTATACTTTATTGATATAAAACATGAGGGACGATATGGCAAAAATACGCTAAATTGACACAAAATCACATATTCAATAACATATTTTTTTATGTTTTTACGACCAGATTTTCACTCGATGAATCTTCTTTATTTAATAAATAATTAAATTTATTGAAGATTTCCGTATCTTTAGGTCAAATCGTATATGGTTTATATCGGAAATATGGCTCTATTTGGATACAATTAACTGTTAATACCAAGTAATAAAAGTAAAGAAGAATAATTTATACTTAGATAATTATTAATAAAGATTATATTTTTCAATCTATAAACTATTGATTTTCAAAGATATTTTATATAATTCTATTCATTTGTCGGTTCCAGGGCTGCTTTGAATTTACTTGGCGGCTTTTAAAAATTCTAAACAAATACAGTCATTTTTTTGATTAACAAAAATCAAAAAACTCAAAAAATTTCCTTTCATTCAAAAAAAATTACGAAAAAAATTCAGTTTTCTTTTTTTTTCCGAACTAGATAATCTGTTATTCTACCATTTCTTTTTTTGCTTTTTTCTGAACTTAAAAAATCAGTTAACTTGTAGAATTAGGCAAACACTTCTTATCATGACAAAAAAAAATTTCAAGCATATTTAAATATAAAAAAACTTCTTTCTTGTCAATTATAAATTCTTCTTTACTCTCAAGCTCGTCTTCAGATTCAACTTCATTTTAATTTACAAATTTCGACATCTCTACATATTCTTCATTCTCGCAAATAAAAACTTCATTTTCAGTGGAGTCACTTTTTCATCATTCTTTTTTCGATAAAGATTTATTAATGGCTGGGATGATTTTTTACCTGCGGTGAAAAATTGAAAAAAAATTATAACAATACAAAAATATTCATAAATTAGTTGTAAAAAGCGGGAGGAGAATTTTTCACGGGCGGTGAAATATTTTAAAATTTAAAAATATTGTTATAAACTTTTTTCTAAAAATAAATTTTGAACTTTAATAAAATAAAAACTGATAGCAAAAATTAATTTAAAAAAAATTCAAGGAATATCTTTGAAAAACATTTTTGAAAAATTGACTGTAAAAGATCTACAAAAACTAAGAAAAAAATTTTAAATAAATTTTAAATATTTCAAAAAATAGTTTTAAATTAAGAAAATTAATTTTATCTCCATTCAGTGGAAACTAAAAGTTTATTGTAATAGCTTTTAAATATGCTTCATCATAATAAAATCTATAGTTTTCATCTATAAATTCAAGCTCTGTTTTTGTTTTAGCTTTTTTAATGTATTCTTTGATGTAAAAATCTCTAAAAGAATCATTGAATTTTTTAATTGTAAGTTAATGTTCGATAATTAATTCTTTTCCAAATTGTCCTATAGAATAATTTATTATATTTGAGACATTATTGAGATATCTATGATATCCTTCAAGACTATTATTTGTTCTAGGTATACCATTTAATACACGGAAATATACTGACCAGAAATCAGGATGATGCGAATTTGGATGAATTATATTTTCGCAAAATTTTTTATTAAACCATTCAATCTATACAACCATGTTGTTGCAAGCTTTTTCTCTTTTATAAAATTAAAATTAATTTTTTACACATTATAGGTATTTCATCGGATGGGACGAAAGGTAAAGATAATAAAAGTCTAACATTAAAATAAAATTTAGAATTAGAAATAAATAATTTAGAAAATTCATAAGAAATGAATTTTTCTCCGAACTATTTGGCATAAATGAAAAATGCAACCATGGAAATGTGCATTAGGAAATGCTAGATTTACACTGTTAATTAGTCCAGCTTCTAAATCTAGAATTATAGTTTTTGGTGATTTGACTGAAAATGTATTTATAATTAATTTAAAAAATTCGGTATAAGACTCAATATTTTTCTTGGAAAGAAGTGCGTAAACTAAACATAAGTATATGTTTCTTATTCTTGCTTTTATTGTAAATAGTTGCTTAAAATTATCAGGAACTAGCTTGAATTTACCATCTATCAGCTATAAATCACTATTTGATAGATGAATAAGATTTGAATTATTTGAAAAAATAATTAATCTTAAGTTGTTTTTAATTATAGAATCATAAATCAAAAAAGACATTCCATCAAATTATTTTTTATTTCATTCGAGATGTCTGACTGATTTTCAAAGCTAAAATTTGATTTTATTCTTATTCTATTTACCTCTTGAGCAACATATCTCATAGAATAGTTTGCTGATATAACATGATCTTCATTATTAAAAACATTAGATGATATCCTTCTGGCAGTTTCACTAGTTTCGAGAGCTCTTTGTCTAATCCTATTTTATATCCTTTGATCATCTCTGGAATATGAATGACAAGTAGAACTTAATAATTCAAAGTTAATATTTGTTTTCAAATGTCCTTTACAGCCTCTTTTACAATATCTCTATATTTTATAATTTTCTTTATCTTCTTTAAAATTATAGCCATAACCATCGTAAATAATTTTCTTTCCTCCACATTTAGAATTTTGAAGAAATCTTTCAAGATTTTATAATTCACTCATTTTTTAGGATATTTTATAATTTTTTACCTGAGGTGAAAAATAATCCTAACGTTCATTAATATTTAGATTTTTATTGGTTTGAGTTTCAAACGAGTTTTTAAAGTTGTTTTTAGCTTTTATTTTAATTTTATTATTGTAGCTGTACTTACTTCATCCCAATATCTAATTATAAGCGGGATACTATCAGATAAAGTAAATTTTTGTAAAATTAATTTCATATTAACATTTTCATTCTAAAAAACTATTTTTTGAAGGAAATATTTTTTATAATTGGTTTTAAAAGAATGTATTACTCCTTGATCAAGGGGTTGAACTTTGGAAGTTTTATTTTTCGGCAATAAAATTATTTTTAAGTTACTAAATGATTTTCCATTTAATATATGACACGGAGATATGTCAACAATCATTGCTATTTTGCGTTTTTGAGTTAAAAAATATGAATTTAATAACGATAATCACTTTTCAAAAATGGTTCTTGTAATCCAGGCATATTTTGAATTTTTGTAAGTTTTAAAATTTTTGTTTAAATTAATTGTTTTAACCAACGTGGTTTTTTGATCTTTCATTAATAACTGATGGCAACTTTTACCTAAAGAGCTTGTTGATAATAAAAATATTACTCGATCCTTGGAAACTTTCAGAAAATTTTATCTTCAAGAGATAGAGTTAATCTTTTTTTGGGCAGACATTTAAAAAATAGGGTGGTTTCGTTTGCTTTAAAGATGTCATTTGGACTATGATTTAAAAGTTTTTTATTATATTCTTCCCAGTTTTCACTCAGCCACAATGAAATCCAAAAGCTACTCTTTTCCATATATTATTCTATTTTTCATCTTATATCTTAGTTTAAATCCTATCAACCACGTATTGGAACATTTAAAATTTATCAACTTATAATTTTTAGCAAAATCCATAGCGGCCTTTTTTACAATTTCAGTTGTGATTTTTTTACTTGACTGTCTCTGAAAAACATACTATTCATATAAAAACGGTTCAAAAATTTCTGTCTTTCTAGATGAACCAACTTTTTTTCTTTCTCTGTTATTTTTATTTAATTCTTGAAATGTTTTCTTTTTGAATTCCTTATTTTTGAAAAGATTATTAATCGTACCAATGACATGTCAAATTTTTTGGCTAAAAAAGTTTGAGAAACTCCAATATTCTGTTCAAAATAGTGTATAACATTCATTTTAAGTTCTATGATATAAGATTTTCTTATATCTTATTGTTGTAAGTTCTAATAATTGATTTTTGGGGTAAAAAACGTGTTTGTAAAATAAAATTACGTAAAATAAAAAAATATAAAGTATTAAATAGATAAAAAAATTTTCGTTAATAAATAAAATGACTGTATAAAAAGAAAAATATTTACAAAAAATAAAAAGAAATAAGATAAATTTAATCCTTATCTCTTTTTAGAACCAAAAAGTTAAGTATTAAATAGTTTTCTTTTCTGTATGCTGTAGTACCGTATGAATTGTTTTAAATATTCAAAATGTTGCTAAAAACTGATGCTTATTCTTAAACGAACCAACTTTTTACTTTTAGACCAAATCCCCTCTATATTCTGAGTATGAACATTCTAATCTTCAGAATTGACAAAATTCAGAAAGTGGTTTACAGTAATTTGAATATAGTCTTCAGCTGTCTCTCTGATAGCAGGACCATAATCTAGCCATTTATCTATGAGTATTATACCAGGATAAATGTATTCTCTAATAATTTGAAGCTTTGTTTGAGCATTACGATTAGCGACAGGTACAATAAAAACCTTTTTACTTATCCCGTTTCCAACCCTTTACTTAATCCTCAATAGCTAAGGTGTAGCTATTAAGGGTATCCGTGTCCCAGGACCTCTTAAGTTTTTTTGTGCTTTAAAGGGTAACTTCTTCTCTTATATTAAGTAAAGTACCTACAATTTACCGACTGCATCCAACATATAACCACTAATGTATTATTAGTATAAGTGGTTTATTGTGCCATATGAATCCTCATTACCCTATAGGCTTTAATAATAACAGACTTTGTATTTTTAACAAAATTTCTTTTTCCTGTCTTTTATCCGTGAACAGTTTTCCTATGTTTCTTTCCAGAGAGTATGTACCTCATAGGTACCCAATTATCATCATTATGGTATACACTTTATATTCTTAATATGTTCCAGCGGAATCCAACTCTAACTCTTGATATTTTAGTTTATTTTTTTTCTCTTTCTTCCAGCAGTGTTTCCATACACACTGCTACTTCGATTATCATAATGACCTTTCTCTTTTTACTAATAAATCATATATCTTGTTTAATAGTTCTATCGTTTTTCTAGTTTGTATTACTCTGTCATGTGTTACTTCTCCTAGTTCATTTTCAACTGTTGTTATTTTTTCTTACTCTATTATTGCTAGATTTCCATTTTAATTCAGTATTTTCCTTAGAATTCCCACAAATATAACCTTTTTTATTTCATCATGCCTCTGCTTTTGTGCTGCAAAATTATGCATTGAACAGCCTACTAGTATGTGTGGTATGTTTTCATTTTTCTCCATGCGTAATCTACAAAGGGGAAATACGCTTTTCTTCAATCTTATCGCATTGACACTATTTGTAGGCAGTATATTGTCAATTGCATCCAGTGTTATGGCTGTGTCTTTTACCGATATTTGCCTTGGATTATCCATTGCAAGCATTGGTCACCTTTTAGGTTTTCTACCGCTGGATCCCTTGATTCCTCTAAACTTTTGATGTTCTCATTGACAATCTCTATTTTGACTTTATTTTGTTTTAATTTCTTTTAGTTTAAGCATGTCAAACTCAAATTTCAACACGGGCCAAATAATTAATTTTAAGTTTTATGTGAACCGAAAAAAAAAATAAATGACTTAAATGGGTAGATAAACTAATTTTATTTTGGAAAGTATAAAAAAGAAAAAAATTTAATTTTTTCAGATTTTTTGCACCTTTTCTCTGCAACCATCTTTCCAAATTCGGGTGAAATCTTGTTTGTGGTGATTAATTTTAAAACTGCTAAGAGATGGCAGTCAGTAATTCTTTATCTGGTTGGAGACTTTTCCTTTTCATAAGGGAAAATAACTGCTCGCACCTATACGCACTTCAAAACATGGACATTATTTATATGTGAATTTACGAGTGTTCTCAAATCTAGCTGGTAAATATTTGTAAAATTTAGCCACTTCAAATTCAGAGAATTTTGCCTTCAAATTAGAATCACACTGGATATTGATAATTTCCATTCGCATATCGCTGGGGACAGATTCAATATTTACTTAGATAATTAAAGAAAAAAGATAAAAATTGTCTTCCAAAGATTTGAAATCTGCAAATCTCGTTTCAAATTCATTTCTTAAACTTGAAATTTTTCCTGCGTATTTTTCATACAATAAAGATTCACCTAAACTGGATTTATACGTTTTGCATGTCGGAAAATGCATTAAATTTTTATTTTCAACTGATTTTTTCAAAGAACTAGCTTACATTTTAATGCATTAACTTATTTACACATGTCGGTAATGATCTGATCCTTCCCTTTTAGTTTCAAATTTAAATATGATAAGTGTTTCGTAATGTCGAGCGTAAAAGATAAATCTTGCCACCACAACGTATGAAAAAATAAGGAGATGTCTTGATTCTTAAGTGTAAAGAAATGTCATATTTCTTCTTTTAAATTCTAAAATTGTTTGAGAACCTTGGAGCATGATAACCAAGGTAATTCAGTATACTAGGACAATCCAGAATATTCGCTTACTAATTCAGTCAAAAACCTAGCAAACTGTCGTTGATTTAAACCCCGAGATCTTCTGCAATTTATGATTTTTTATGGGATTTAACACATTTTTCATTTTTATTACCTTGGTACACAATACTTCTTGGTGAAGAATACAATTGGTATGATGAATCTTGAAATCATCATTAATTTTGCGTAGCTTTTTTTTGCAACAATGCTACAAATCCTTTGCTTTTTCCGGTCATGGAAAGAGCTCCATCTGTTGCTATAGAAATCAATTTAGATGCTGGTAAAATGTATTTACGCAAGAGTTCATATACGCATTTAATTATATCTTCTCCCGTAGTAGTGCCATGCATCGGTACTAGTATCAATAATTCTTCATAAATATTAAAGTCTGTATCACATGCCCGGAAAAACTACTAACTGCTCAACGCTTTCAATATCCGTACTTTTGTCACAAGCAATAGAGAAAGCTTCAATAAATGTTGATTTATCTTTGACCTGATCACTAAAATTCATGGCCATATCAGTAACTCTCTCCACAACGGTATTTCGGGACAGAGAAATTGTTTTAAATGCCTTTACACTTCCAGGACAAACTATTTCTGCGGCTTTGATAAAACACTCTTTAATAAAATCTCCTTCAGTAAAAGGTTTTATGTGTTCGGCTATCAATTCCGATAGTACGTAGCTTGCGTGGACCGCCACTTCACCTTTGTCCATAACTTTAATAAACATTAACTGCTGTTTTTTTAAGTTCAACTTCAACTCTTTTAAATTTCTTGCCTCGTTAATCATTCGTAATTATCATATTTTGATTTATGTTGTTCATATTGACGTTTAATACTATATATTTTGGGCACACCAATCGCACTTTTCCATATCAGACAAATGATTTTATCGTTTGTTTCGATGCAAAAATACTCTAGTTCCTACTTTTCTTAAAAATTTCAATTTTCTTGAGCAATTTTTTGTAGATTTTTACTGCCGTTCGGTGCCGATAGAGACATTGAATATAAAGGATTAAAAATTTTTTATGTTAAAAAATAGTAAAATTTTTTTTATAAAAATAAATATTTTTTTATAGTTAGTTAGCACACACAAAATGTAGTAAGAATAAGTAAATATATATATTAAAAAAATGGTGTTCTAAAAAAAATCACCCGCTAGAAAAAAGACAAATACCCATCTCATAATATATTACAGACAATTATAATGCAATAAACGTACTTTTTTTATTTCATCGGAGACGAAGTTATGATTCGTTTTTATAAAATCTTTTACGGTTTTTATTTTTTCAATTACGACATAAAAATTATAATAGCTTCTTTCCATAGATATAAGTTTTCTTGTTTCAGAGACATCTTTTGATTTTTTCCCTCTTTGACACATTAATTTGGCCATTTTACTTAGTTCTTGTTTAAAGCACGATACCACTAAACATAACAGTTATAAAAAAAGATTATCAGAAAAATATGTTTTTATATTTTTGTACTAAAATATCTTGTAGGCCGCAAAGTTATACATTGTGAGCCGCATGTAGCCCGCATGCCGCATGTTTGACACCCTTGTTTTAGATCATTAATTTTGAACTTTTTCAACGTTTCCGCTAATATAGACGTGCTTGCCTTGTTCTTTAATCTTTCAAACATTTGGTATAAAAATTCCATTATTAGTGGGTCTTTACTATCTCTTAAATATCTTAGCATTGTTAGCGTTACTTGTTTTCTAACATTTTCAAATGAATCTAGTTGTAGTCCTGATTTTACCTTAGGAAAATATAAAAGTGTAACTAGTCCTCCCAAGGACCATGTATCTCTTAGTATTTTTTGTGTTTTGATGTCTAGCTCTGCTGTTTACTTGTTATCAAGTTCCATTGCTTGCAGCGGATATCTCCACTTAGATATTAATACTTGGTTGTGGCATAATATTTTTCTTCCTAGGGAAGCTTTTGAACTCAATATCTTTGTAACACTTTTAAAATATGATTACTCTTTTTCTTTTAGCCATTCTACTCTTTCATTGTACAATTTTTGGGGTAAACACAAATACTTATACAAGGATTCTCCTTCTTTAGATATTTTAGTGAATTCTTTTAAGCTGTTTAGTGTTCCATCTTTCTCCTTTGGTTTGTACCGTACAACATTCTTTTCTTTATATATTTCCATACCCATCTGGTATAGTATCGTTTGTATTACCTTAATTCCTTTTGATAGTTCGTATTGTGTTTTAGCGTATATTTTAATATCATCCATAAATAGCAGAAGATTTAGAAACTTTCCTTCTTTTGTCTCTAAACCCTTAACTTTTTTATTCAGTTCCCAGGTGACTGGTAATATAATTAAGCAGAATAGGGTAGGTGATAAGGCATTCCCTTGTAATAGACCTTTTTCCAATCGTCTGTCTTTAGTGTAAACTCCATATTGTTTTTCTGTGTTATCTACCTTAAAAATCTGTAACTTGGTTTTCCAATGTTCTTTAAGGTTTTAATATTATTAGTAACTCATTTAGAAACGCATTTAGTAACCTACAAGAGCTTAAGAATCATCCAGTGTGGAGTCGTATCATACGCTTTACGTATGTCAATCCATCCGATATGTAAGGTCTGTTTGTTTGCTTTTGCCAGCCTAATTATAGTGTTATCCACCCAAAGGTTATCAGCACATCCTCGCATCTCAGCTCTGTTTGCTCTATACTGTACAGGAAGTATTTTGTTTAATTCCTGATTTTCTTTTAGAACCATTGTTAGCAGTCCAGTTTAGAACTTGCAGGCCACATTTAGATCCGTTATTGGTCTATAATTGGCTGTATCTTTGACATCCCCTTATTTATATATTAGTACTGTTCTGCATCTGCATATGCTATCACAAGGTAATCTTTTTTTGTTAATTAGTTCCATAATGAAGTCAAAATGGCTGTTTTGGCCGCTGGTAAGATCTTGAATCAGTGGAGCTTGATCCCATTTTGACCTGCCGCTTTTCTTTCTTTCATTTTCTTCAGTAACGTTTTTAATTCTTTTTGTTTAATCTTGTCTGTTGTTTCAAATACTATTTTCTTTGGTTCCTTCTTTTATTCCATAAGATCTATTGCTTTCATGGAATATTGCTTTGCCTTCTTAGCGATTTTCTTTCAATGTTCTTCAGCTATTTCTATCTCTAAATCTTCTGCAGGTTTTATAGTTTTTTCCGTAAAGTATCCTACTCCAATTCTGTCGATGAACTCGTTTATGATCCATATTTATAGGCTTTATTTAATGTCTTTCAGTTTTCTTTTTTTTTTGTATTAAGGTCTTACTTCATACTGATTATCTTTTTATTGATATCGCCTTTTTTAGTCAATTACACTATTTTTAACATGTCTTTACCCATCGTTTCACTTTGATTTTTCTCCTTTCTGCCATTGTCATTCTCTTCAAGCTGTATAGTTTCTTAAGGTTGCTTCTAATTGCTTCAATTTTACTTTCCAGTTTCGAGGGTTGCTTTCGGTTTCTTCGCAGTACGTTAAGATCCATCCTTACTTCCGCCCTTTATTTACTATCAGCTGTCCAGCTGTATATATTAATGTAGATATTTGCTCATTATTCATAAAGGCCTTTATTTGTTCTTTTATGATTCGGTCTACTTTTTTAATTATATCTTTATTTAGTGTTGGTGTAGGAGGTGCTAAGGTTGGTCTTCTTGGCCATTTTTTCCTTTTATAAAATAAAAGCAATTTGAAGATCTTTTTCCTAATCTGTTCTGTCTTTTTCCTTTCTTTTAAAATTTTGTTGTTCAGGTAGCCATCTTGGGTTTACCTGCCTTTTTACCTCAGTAGTCAGCATTAAAGCCTCTTCTTGGTTTGTACTAAGATTCAATTGAATGGTAGCGTTTTCTCCATTATCTTTCTTGTAGAACTGTAATTTTATGTCGTGAAGTTCTCTAACAAGCGATTAAGGCTTTACTTTGTGGTCGGGATGCCGTTCGAAGCAGATTTTTGCAAGGCGGTCACCAAAGCTGATCATTTATGGTATGTTAGCATTCAATATAAGATTTAAATCAGCGTATCTAAATAATCCGTTCACCACAAAAGCAGCTTTGTTTTCTTCTTAACGAGATAGAACTTTTATGCCCAGCTCTGATTGGTGCAATATTTTCATTAGCCAGAGCCTCATCACCACGCTTCTCTACATGAGTATCCTGACTAGAGGTCTGTTTTGGTGTTTCGAAGGTGGAGCAACCGATCGACACATCAAGTATTTCAATCTTTCCAGCTTTTTGGGTCCTTGACTTGCAAAATCACTTATTTGTTTTTCTAATTGGCAGATTGAGACCAACCAGGTAATTAACTCTGTTGGAATGTCATTTAAAGGGTTGCGTTACCTCCCTCACTATTTATACTGGCTTCATACAGTTTCAGTCATTGCTGACCGAAGTGGGTTTACATAAAAACATTTTTACTTCCTCTCTCTATACCACCTTAAAACCATTGTTTGTTAGTTGGACGCCTCTTTTTGTATTTATTTTTGTAAAACATACTTTCGTCTATTTTAATGATTTTTTGGCTTCTATCAGGGTTAAAACCACCTGATTTCTCACTATTCCTGACGATGTAATCACACATTACCTCCCTTACTAGATGTGCATATCTGCTTATACTTGTTGTATGACAACCAAGCTTATGTTTAATACCTTGAAATCAATCACCTTTTAGATACTTCAAAATAATATTGAATATCAATCCAAAATTTTTAGGTATGTGAAAGATAAAACTTTCTTTTCTAAGACAAATAGACACCTAAAGGTTACTTACAATTTCAATTAAATTCGTATGAAAAATACGATTTTTTTGTATAATACATCAAATAATACTAATTATTAATACAATTTTTTTTGTTTGTGAATTGCGAATTTCCCATTTCTGTGAATTTTTAATTATACCATACCGAGCTTAAAATACATTTTAGAGCTCATTCGTAGCAAACAATAATCATATATACTTTTAAGTAAATTCTAATGCCATTATCTAGTAACAGAGTTCAAAAATTTTTCGGCTACTATCTGTTTTTTAGAAATTCTTCCCATATAAAGGAGGAGACTTAAAATTTTTCAAAGCTGCCGTGAAACCGTCATAAATCTATTTTCTTATATAATAAATATATACACTTTAAAATCATCCTGTATATGATCTAATAAATTTTTGATATTTTTTAATTAAGCTTTCAAGTAGAAATAATGTTTATGCATAAACTGAAATAAACTCTTTAATAAATCTATTTAAAATGATTATAATTAAGAACATTATATATAATAGAACTTTTTTTCCTTAAAAATTTAAAAAATAGAACAAAAAATTTATCTTAAATAAATTGTTTTAAAATTATTATATTAAATTAGATAATAATTAGCATAAGAATTTAATAATTTTTTGAAATATACTAATGAATATTCTGAACCTATATTAAAAAATTAAAATATAAAAAAATGTAAATTAATAATTCAATTTTCCATTACTGATCTTATTCTAGATGTTCTATGTCTTTATCTATATTTTCTTGTTTCAAGTGCTAGAATACTGTTTCTACCTAATTCTTGAACACATAAAGGCATTATTATTTCTGAAAAGGAGATAAAATACTTTGAAGTAGTAAAATATTTTTCTATGAATAATAATGGATCACGTCTTAAATAAATAATAACAGCACATAAATATTTACAAGGATTTCCAAATTCATAAGCCATTTTACAGCTGCATAACCTTTAACTAATATCAACTATAAAATTTTTTTTCAACTAAATAAATATTTTAACTTGATTGAATAACGCTATAAATTCGACCAACCGCAATATTTGATTCAAGACCATTAATTTGAGTGGGACTTCGGAAATGTAAACCGCTTAATTCTTCTATCATTTAATATTTTCATTATATAGTTGCTTAGAGAAATTATTAAATTTTTTACATCTTGTTTAATAAATTTTATAATAGATGCATTATAAGATTTAACGGAGTTACTTGTAAATTTACCATATTTGGGAAGTAAGCATTTCGAATTCGCCCATTTCTCCACTCCGATAAGATATAATTCATTATAAAAGTTAAAATTAATATTTATTAAATTTTCAAAATTTCTATCAAATATATTTTCATCAAATTCATGTACAAGATTCCAATAAATATCATAGAGTTGCCTATCTCTAAATCTTGATATAAGATTTTTGAAATATGTCTTACACAATGGCAAACTACTACACCGGGATAATTATCTTGTAAAATTGATAATAAACCTGTTTATCGATCTTACATGAGTATAGTAGATGAACTATTAAATTGGAAATGAATGTTTAAATTATCTAAAAAATACTTCCAACTACTACGGTTCTCAGATTCTACTATAGCAAAAGCTAATAATACAATCTGATCCTTTCCATATTGAGCTACAGCTGATAGCAAGGTAACCATGTTAGGACCACTCAGAAAAGTACCATCTATTGTAATAATCTTTTTATTATGTAAATAGAAATTTTTTGTTGCTTTCCAAGTCATGAAATACCGTTTAAACCTTGGAATTTCAAGTTGTAAATCAGAATAAACTAAATCAGTATTAAATGTTGCCATCAGTGTCGGAAGACATTCATAAGAATTAATAATCTTATGATTATTTTTTCCTTAAAGCTTTCGATGGCTTTATAAGCAGTTAAATATTTGACAGTTTGCCCTGTCTCTAGTCGAACTTTGCTTATAATATCAGTTGTTTTTAAATTAGCACTAATATTGAATTTTTCAGTGATAATTCTTTTAAAAACTGAAGACTTACAAGTTGATGTTTTTGAAAAATTAGATAAATCAACTATTAATTTTAATAATAATATACTGATTCATTTTAACATCAAAGCTTGTCATTACATTGAATGGACATCCATCATCACAAGTAAGTTTTACGCACTTATTATTTTTAATTTTAAAATAAATGCCTTTAATTGCAGTTGTTTTGCTAAACAGTTCAATAAATTCATCTATTGATGCTTACGTACTTTTAGCTGGGAATTCAACTGCTAATTGTTCAAATTTGTAATTATTAAATTGGTGAAAATTTAAATCTGTCATTAAGTATAAATTTTGAATCCTATTTTTAAAATTTACACAAAAAAGTTTTAGTTTATAAAAAAAGCGTTCTATTTTTTAAATTTTGAGAAAATACAAGTTCTATTTATTAAATCATCTCTATAATTAATTATATTGTTTGATTTCATTAAATAAGAAATTTTGTTGTTAGTTTAATTAATTTAAAAAAATTCTAGTTAAATAGAAAAGATAATTATTGTTTTTTTATAATTAATTTGTAATAAACAACGTCTCAAATCATTTGAATTTTATTTTTATATTCTATATCATTATTAATAACATTTTCGATGAAGATGACCTAATTGTGATTTTAATCAACAGGTAAAATAATTATGTACAATTCTATGTTTTCATCTTATAGCACTAACTTCATAGTAGTGAATTTAAATAATTATTTACAAATTGGGTTGTTTATAACCTCGATAAAAAAAATGTCCGTTCTATTCATGTATGGTAAACTTCTGATCAAAATTTCTTTTTACGTATTTTCGATTTATTTATTTGTATGATTGCATAAATAACCAATTTATATTTTAAATGATTTTGAAGAACATTTATTATTTATTTTGCTGGAATTTTTATCTAATTTCTCCATAAATTCTTGAAAATCTACGTAAATGTCTAATAACTTTTAAATGAAGTGAATAACATTTTGCAACGATACTTTTTTTTCTGTTTTAACTTAGTAAATCTGAAATTATTTTAATTAATGTTACCAGAAAACTGTTAAAAGATAATATTTTAAAATTTATTACAATTAAGAATAAACTACAAAAATCCCTTAATCCTATTAAATTCATCGAATATATAGAATTTTCTGTACATGAGAATTTCGCGCCTTGATAAAAATCTAAAAAAAAATTGAAGAAAAAAGAAGCATACTAAATAAATTTTATTAATTTTAAAAATTACTGAGTAAACCTACGGTTTTTGTTTCAATTTTAAACTCCCATAAAAATTCATGTAGGTACTCAAACTAGGCATCGAAGTCTATTCCATGTTAACTACGTATAAATTTTTTAGAGACAGACCAAAATTCTTCCATATGCTGATTATTTACTAGAATGTTATTTGAGTTTACAAAATTGACCGAATGATTTACTCTTTTGTTTTCATATCCACAAAAATGTCTTAGAACAGCACCATATGCCCTTCGCCCATTGGTTACTGTACTGGTACCAAGAAATAAATTGTTCAAAATAAGCTTTACAAATGTTTGTTTGTTTCTATTAAAGACTGTTAATAG
Organism: Ceratonova shasta; assembly: GCA_918559645.1. NCBI lineage: Eukaryota > Metazoa > Cnidaria > Myxozoa > Bivalvulida > Ceratomyxidae > Ceratonova > Ceratonova shasta. Next base: position 25,896 of record CAKKLC010001017.1, on the reverse strand, counting down.
AAATGTAGGCTTTGTTGCCTAATATACCACGATCCTTCAGTAACCCGACCTATATTGTAGTTAGATTTAAAAAATAACTTTCGTGGATTTTAACAATCTTTGGTGGACCATTTTCATTGAAACCATTGATCATCTTACAATTATTAATTACCGCTTTGATAATTACATCTCTTATTGTTTCGCAAAACATACTTAAGGTCTTTGATAAAATGTTTAATTCATATAAAATTTCACAAAATTAAACTCATGTATTTATATTTACCATAAATATTGTTTTCATCTGTAACTTTGATGATTCAAAAAAGGTACCAAACCATACGCTTTTCTGGGAATTACATAGAGCTGTACATTTTATCACAGATTTATCAATGGAAGAGGATATCTTTACATATTGTATTCGGCGATATAATCAAAATTTATTGCACTTGACCTCATTTTTTATTAGTCCCAATCGAGCAAGAAAAATATTTTGAACTTGGTTATTAATTAAAATATCACTCTATATAAGCCTGTGAAATTCTTAAACTTGTGATTTCAACATCAGAGAATACTATCTCGCTTTCTATTATTCTTTTGGAACTTTTTCGAACCATTTTAATGTTTTTTTAAATACTTATCAGGGCATGAAATTCTCATGTACCGAATATTCTGTAAAAAGAAACATTTAAAATTGTAAATATTTTCTAAATTATACCTTGAAATAGAAGCTATTTAAACGCTTACGCATTGGTAATCTGTGATATAAGGATTATTCAAAGCTTTTCTCAAAATATGTCTGGATTAATTTTAATAAGAAATAACACATACATAAAAAAAATTTATATTATAATGTATATTTTTATTAATTTAAATAATTTTTTTAGACAAATATATAAAGGTTTTTTAACACGTTTGTGAATAATGAGATTATAATTAACACCTGAAAGGAATTTACGCGCGCTTAAATTTATTGAAAACGAAATCCGAACTAAGTAAACATAAAATGCAATGACTGCAATAGAATTTCAATTTTTATTTATAAATGAAGTGAAAAAAATGGCTAAAGTACAGAATAAGGGCCCAAATGGGAATTTTTGGTAAATTTATAATGGCGGGTATTGATTATAACATTGATAATATTGATACATTAAAATATTGAAGAAAAAAAATTATTGTTTAAACTAATTTACCGCTCTAACGCGATTGCA
>CAKKLC010001013.1:6965-20432 GCA_918559645.1 Ceratonova shasta | reverse complement strand
ATATTTCTTCTGCTGGAGGTTTGTTTCCTTTATTTGGAGTTGCTTATGGAGTAGGTAAAGAAGGAAATGATCGCATGGCAATGGAGATGGCTGTTGAATTGAAGGATAAAAATGTTACTGTAATTTCATTATGGCCTGGCTTAGTCAAGACTGAAACAATGAACATAGTTGCAGAAAAAAATAAAAATGGACTTGTAAATTAATTAAAATATTTTAGTTTGGAAAAATGTGGCATTTGGGAGAAGATCCAACATTGTCAGGCAAGGCTATAGTTGCTTTAGCTTCAGGTAAATTAAATAAATATTGGATTAGATATTGGTTTAATGAATTACACTGGTAAGATTGTTCTTGTAGCTGAGGTTGCAAATTATTATGGATTTACTGATTTGGAAGGTAATTTTATAATAATTCTGTAGACAAAGTACCATGTTCTATACTTTCTCTAAAATACAGTGTTGAAAGACGTATGCCTGGATATGGACGTTTTATTCCATCTTTTTTAAGAATTCCTGGATGGTTTGTTTCTGGATATTATAATAAATTTTAAAAATTAATAAACTTTTTTTTATTTGAAAGTGAGAAATAATTTTAGCAAATAATTTTGTTTTTATTAAAAGAATTATTGATGGTATGTTTATTTATTTTTAAATAACGAAAATTCGTATACCGAAAAGCTTTTAGGTGTTAAGTATAAAAGATTGGTAAGCATTGATTTTATAATATAGCAGATCGTTTCAAGTTTTAACGGATATGGATAATAACTACATTAATACAGGGTAAACATATCAAAGTGATAATTTATTACAAAAAATTGATTTTATTCATTTTTAATTTAAATAATACAAGATTATTAATTTAGCTTGAAATAATTAACTTAATTTAATAAACGTGTTAAATGGTAAAAAATATGAGTAGGGAAATCAGGGAATTGATTGTACATCAAAAAGTTATTGGTAGAAGTGCAACAGAAATTAGCGGTAATCTTAAAGTTCCGATTTCTACGGTATATCGAATTATCAAAAAATTTGAATAACCGGAAAAATTCAAAGAGAAAATAAAGGTGGAGTAAGAAATATAAAATTAACATGAGATATCTAAGTTTGTTAAATAGACCAAAGATAATGAAGCAGATTTTACTCTTACAAATATAGAGGCAAAAGTATTTCAGCAATTTAATGTCAATATCTCGATTAGCGCAATCAATAATTGTATTTAAGGTTTTAATTATTCATTGAAAAGAATGATTAAGTTGCGTGACAGAAGGGTTTGCGACGAAATATCAAATGAAAGAAGAGAATATTCTAGGATGTTTTTGAATATATTATCTAAGGTGGATAATGCAAAAATATTTTTTGTTGAAGAAACGAGATTTCAAGTTTGTATGAGAAATTCAAGAGGTAGATCACTCATAGGAACAACACCATCAACAATTATTCCTGTAACTAAAACTAAGAACTTATCAATTTGTGCTTCCATCAATAAATTTGGTGTTAAATATTATAAGGTGCGTAAACAAGCATTTAATGGATCCTCTTTTACAGGTTATATTGAAGAATTCTTTGATACACTTGGTTTTTTAGGAATTGAAAACAGCATCATAATTTGTGATAACGCGTCCATTCATAAGACAGCACAAGTAAAAGCAGTATTTAACAAAACATTAAATTTAATAATTTTCTTACTCCTTATTCTTCTATGCTAAACCCAATTGAGAAAATATTTTCAAAATTGAAAAATATCTTTAAATCATGAAAACCAATAAATAAAAATTATTTTATTGAAAAATTGATTTAGCTTTTAAATCAAATACAGTAGAAGACTGCAAAAATTGTTATCTTCATATGATAAAGGAAATAAATGAGTTCACATTCTGATTTTTTTTAATATTTATTAATTTATTATTTTTGTATAATTAAAAATAATAATAAATTCTCACTTTGATTTGCAAGGTTTCTCACTCTGATATGTAAAATTTCCTCACCAAAAGTTTATTATTAATTTTTCTCACTTTGACATGTAAACCCTATATATAGATATGTTATTTGATAGATTTTTTCATATTTTGTACGTTATTAAAGATTTAAAAAATCAAATAATTTTTGACAAAATAGATTTTAACCTTCACGCACCTAAGCGGGGTTCGTTTGTACCCCAAATTTTTTATTTGTTAAAACCATTTCTTATATACTATAATGATATGTATTTGATATTTTTTGTAATCTACAAAGATATCCCAATGAATGGAATTAAAATATATAAAAAAATATTATAAAAGATAAAAATAATATTTTAGTTTTAAAAAAGTTTTACAGGCTCAAAATCGCTTGCTAATACATGTATTCAGCGGAGATTGTTAATCATTACGTGCTAGTAGTAAATAAACAGTCTTTTGTGTGCGTGTGAGCCAGAGGGGAGAATATGGAAGTTGAGCGCGCAAAGGAACGACGGAGGATTTTATATTTAGTTCAGTTTTTAATTACCTTTCGTAAGAGTTGGTAGTTTGGATCGCAATTTTTCCCCAATAGTGGTAATATTCACGTTATATTTGACAGATCGGTAAGCATATAATAAAATAAATAGAATTTTCTCAATTATATACTATATAATTTTACTAATCAATTTTTTTTAATTTTAGTCCTTTTTATTATGGATAAATATGATAATTTGCTCAATTCATTGGAAGAAGAGAATGATAGTGATGAAGATTATAAATTGGATTTTAAAAACCTAAACCTTGACAATATTTTGTATATTTAAGATAACGTGGGAATCGACGATGAAGAAAGTAATAAAATATCTTACACATTAAAAATTGGATTTGTTTGGAATTTTAATTCTCGTCAACCGTCAAGTAGGCGCTGTGCTTGCAATATTTTCAGTGCATCATCGGATCATCTATAGAATGACATTAAGAATATCAATTCGATACGACAATCATTTTTACTGTACATAAGCCAGGAGATGGTTACACAAATTTGCAACGAAATAAATAAACATAGTTAAAATAATGTAGCAACGGATAAACTTTATGCCTTAATTGGAATTCTCCTATCATCCGAAAGAAATTGTGGAAGGTGAATAAAAATTAATGAATTGTGGAGTACCAATTTACTCTTTAGGTTTAATATTTTTACTGCTGTAAAGGCAAGAGATAGATTTTTATATTTATTTAGAAATATCAAATTCGATGATCGCGATAGAAGAGCCCAACGAATCGCTAAAAGCGGCAATAAATTACAACTAATTTGATCTGTTTTTGACCAATTTTAACAGTCATGTTTAAATAATTATTCTCCTAACGCAAATATAATAATCGAAGAAAGATTGGCTGCTTTTTGAGGAATTTGTCCTTTTCGTGTATATATGAAAACAAAACCGAGTAGATATGGTATAAAAATATAAATTGCTGCAGATTCCGCTACGGCATGTGTGTTAAATCTTCAAGTATATACTGGAAAGCTAAACAATGTACGAGATATAAACCAAAGACAACCAGTAGTAATGCAATTATCAGAACCCTATTTTGGCTCATGGAGGGGCATTACAACAGATAATTTTTTATATCAATTCTTCTCGCTGAATTGTTGTTTGAGAATAAATTAACAATTACGGAAATTTTCAGAAAAAAAACAGGAGGGAAGTTCCAAAAATGTTTTTTAAATAATCAAACTAAGGAACTTTACTCAAGTTTATCCTGGTTCACGAATACGATGACATTAGTGTCATATGTTTCTATAGTTACAAATACGTATTCTTACTCTCAACGCAATTCAACGATGTAGGAATTGAATCCGACGTAAAAAGAAAACCAGTGATAATTTGTCATTATAAAAAAACAAAAGGAGCTGTCGATCTTAATGATAAGATCACGCAAAAGTATCCGTGTGTAAGGGCTACAAGACGATGACCGTTCTAAATATTTATAGAGCTTCTAGATATAGCAGATCTAGATGCATATATTATTTAGACTCAAAAGTATCCGGAATGGTGGGCGAATGACCGTAGTTGCTTTAGACATTCATTAGAAAATTAAGCTTAGAATTTTTAAAACGCAACGTACATACACGAAAATAATAGCGGTAAAATTACTAACAAAGCTACCATATATTGAATGGATACATTTTTGGCTGTTACTGATATCGATTCAGCTCCCGTAAATGTTTTAGAAAGTACGAGCACTGGTATTGCAACATCATCCATCACTGGTAATCCAAAATCATCTAGATGTGCTTTTTGTCCAAGAACTTATGATAGAAAGACTCGTATATTATACTACAGATACAAAAAAGCCATTTGCAATGTTCATAGCGTAAAGCAGTCTTCTTGTAAGGATTGTCGTAGAACTGTAACGTAATAATTTATATTTTTATGCGATTTATTGTTTATAGTATTTTTTTAATATTTTATTATTATTTACATATTTACTTTGTATTTGATTTATTAATGATGATATTTTTATGTTGTGTTTTTATATCACGTTTTTTTTACATATTTACTTTATATTTGATTTATAAATGTTGATTTTTATGTTGTGCTTTTATATCACATTTTTTTTACATATTTACTTTATATTTGATTTATAAATGTTGATATTTTTATGTTGTGTTTTTATATCACATGTTTTTTTACATATTTACTTTATATTTGATTTATAAATGTTGTTTTTTATGTTGTGTTTATATATTACGTGCTATTTTTACATATTTACTTTACATTTGTTTATAAATGTTTATATTTTTATGTTGTGTTTTTATATTACATGTTTTTTTACATATTTACTTTATGTTTGATTTATAAATGTTGTGTTTTTATGTTGTGTTTTTATATTACATGTTTTTTTTACATATTTACTTTGTATTTGATTTATAAATGATGATATTTTTATTTTGTATTTTTATATTACATGTTTTTTTTACATCTTTACTTTATATTTGTTTTTAAATGTTGATATTTTTATGTTGTGTTTTTATATTACATGTTTTTTTACATATTTACTTTGTATTTGATTTATAAATGATGATATTTTTATTTTGTATTTTTATATTACATGTTTTTTTTACATCTTTACTTTATATTTGATTTATAAATGATGATATTTTTATGTTGTGTTTTTATATTACGTGCTATTTTTACATATTTACTTTACATTTGTTTATAAATGTTTATATTTTTATGTTGTGTTTTTATATTACGTGTTTTTTTACATATTTACTTTGTATTTGATTTATAAATGTTGTGTTTTTATATTACTTGTTTTTTTTACATATTTACTTTATATTTGATTTATAAATGTTGTGTTTTTGTATTAAGTGTTTTTTTACATATTTACTTTATATTTGATTTATAAATGTTGTGTTTTTATATTACGTGTTTTTTTACATATTTACTTTATATTTGATTTATAAATGTTGTGTTTTTATATTACGTTATTTTTTACATATTTAAATTATATTTGATTTATTAATGTTGTATTTTTATATTACATGTTTTTTTATATATTTTTACTCAATAAATAATTTTCATTTTCACCCTGACTAAAAAAAAATATTTTATTTTGCGTAGTAATTATTCGAACTCTCGCTGACTGACCTTATTGCTGTTTTATCGCTTCCTGTCGTGCACGTGCAGTTCAGTACAGTTCGCGCTTGTATATCCCCGCTAAAACACGCTCGGAGAGAATCGTTTATTAATGATTTTATGGAAAAAAATGCATTTTAGATTTCATATAAATGCTCAAAATGAAAAATTGAATTAATTTTACTTTTATATTGACTTATAGTTCATTATTACTCAGTTTTAATCCAGGGTAATTTTGTACCCCGCTCCGCCACTCGATCCTATTTTCGAGGTATCGGTACTCAAAGATTTTAAAACAATATACTTTCTTGTTTACCTTGATAAAAATATTAAGATTTTTGAAAAATAATATTAAAAACAAAAATAATATGTACTAATCAGAAATAATAAAAAAAAAAGGATTTTTTTGAAAACTCAATCTTTGTTTCCAACGAAAAGAAGAGATCTATAACAAACTAATCTATTTTGTTAGAAACTATATATTAAATTACACGTTATTTAAAGAGAAATAAAATCTAATCTAATTTACAAGTAAAAATAAATAATTATTAAACATGAATTAAATAGAAAAAAATTTAATTCACCATTGAAATCTTATTCCTCAACCATAAGTGTATAAATAACGATAATAAATTTAAAGAAATGTATTTATTTAATTTCATTAAGTTGACGATTAAATATGATAAAATATTCTCCTCTTTATTAATACAATCGAAAAATTTATAAACCAAAATAAGATTTCTGTTTTTAATAAAATTTTGTACACTGATTTAAAATATACTTATAATTCAAGAATATATTTTATTTCCTTAAAAAAGTCTATTTAAATCATATCCAGAATCTAAATTTTTATTACAAAATGAAGAAAAAACCAAGAAAATTTTATTAATTCTATCTTATGAATTTAATATTTCTCCTTATAATATAATTTTTAAATCAGTCTTATGAATACTACCTTTTATTAAAAATAATATACCCTCGTTTAAATAATTTATTTTTAAGTATGGTTACGATAAATATATAATCCAATACTTCCTTAACCAATTTTATTACATAACTATACCAAACAAGACGGATAATCATAATTTATATTATTTTTCTTATTTAATTTTATCAAATCCGTTAAAATACTTAATTTTAAATATAATTTGTCCATTGTAATAATGTATGATAAATGAAATATCAACACAATATTTTGATTTATGTTGCTAGCATAAATGCAACTTCTGAATCATACATCACGATTATCTAATAATATTTCAGTTATGCTTTGAATACAAAGAAAAAAAATATAATTCTGTTAGAAAGTACTTTGAAATAACCATACTTTTTATTCATTTTCTATAACAAAACTGTTTTGCTAGGTCCAATTTATTAAAAAGAACGTCATATTCCAACTAATTAAAATAAAGAAAAAAGATGAAAATTACTAGCATGTATTTTCAAATATAAAATGTTATATTTAAATTAAAATAAAATATTGCAAAGTAATCGCCTTTTTATATTTTAATTTTTAATATTGAAACCCAGTTCAATTTTTAAAACTTTGATACTTAGTAGCTAATGAACTACCCAAGTTTTTGTTATATTTAAGGAAATTTTTAAGCCTTGTATCAATTAGCAGGTTTCTTCTTAGAGAAAAAAAAGTTAACAGACTGGCTGAAGAGATTTTTTTACTGGATATCTTATTATTATTATTATATTGTAATAAAATATGCTTCTTAGTTATATAATTATTAGTTCCATCCCTACCTTTACATGATATTAATCTTTAATAATTAAATCTATACTAGTATATTGTTTTTATAATAACAAAAGGTGTTTAATCAAGTTTCTATAAAAAAAACAGAATTATTGACATTTTGAATACTAGATTTATTTTTTTTAATTTTTAGTCTTGCAAGTTTAATCATTTTTATCAAAAACACAAATCTCGTACTTTTTTATCAGGACTTTGTGTTTAGAATGGTCACCTTAAAAATATTAATTAGTAGTAATTCTTTAAACATATTCTTAACTGGTGTATTATATGATTCAATTAGTTCAGGATATTAAGTCAATTTTTTTATCAAAAATATGCTGACTAGAGTAATAGAGTATAATATCAATCATCTTAATCTAAAAAATATTGATAGATATAGCTCATCGTTAAATTTAATGATTTAACGAAAAAGAATCAATAATGATTTTAAAACAAAATAAACTTTGATTTATAAAAAGTTTCTATTGGAACAACCTGGTTTATTTTATTATTTTGTTCATTAAACTCTAAAGTAACTTTAAAATGTCATTTCTGCTTGTATTATTTTTATTAAATACAGATATAGGTCAATTGTTTATTAATATTTACATAGTTTATAAAAATATCTCTTAAGGAAGTATAAGTGTCAGCTAAGTCTCTACTTGGTTAAGAGTGTAAGGTTCTTTGACTAGTTTGTAATGTTATCAAGATTAGAAGTTACTTGTTTTTCATCAAACACATACAGGAATATTTTCATCATTTTTATTCAAAAAGGATGATAAATGTAGCATCTTTATATTAAGAGAATTTTAAGAAAATTAGGAAAAAACAACTTTTCCATAAATTTTGATCTTTTGTTCCTCAAAAAAATTCTTTAAAACTAGCTTATATTTTGATGAAAATTAAAAAATATTTTTATAACACAATAAGTATACCGATAAATTAATCAACGATAGGAAATAACATGTATCTATCATTATTGTCTTTGACACTATCCAATGTTCAATCATTTAAATAAATTTATTTTATTTCCTTTCTAAAATCTGTAGTAGTGAATACTTATACATCTAATAAATTAACTTGGAAATTAAGGTTCGAATTTTCAAGATAATCATCAATAGTAAACTGTTTGTGACTTTAAATTGACATTATTATCTACTAAATTTCCTTAAGCAAGTGATTCAACTTTTAATATTGATTAAATATAAAATTAAGTCATATGACAATAGATTAAAGACTTTATGAGATGATTGCATTAACAATTTCAATAATTTCATCAATAGTAATTAATTTCATATTCATGTTACATTATTTTAGATATTACCAGTAAAATTAAGGATTTTTATTAATGAGAGGGAAGTCATCTTATCATTTCTTGCAAAAACATATAATTGGCAGAGATTTTTAAGTCTTTTGGCTTGTTAACTTAAAATAATGAGATTTTTATTTCAATCTAAAAAGGTCAGATCTTGGAGTTTTGAATCGTTTCTAAAGTATGTAAAGATTTATTCCGATCTTTCACAACCATAATTTTAAATTTTCATAGGTCCTTATTTCTAAAACTTTGTTGATTTACACATTTTCAAGAGATTGAAAAAAACCTGCTACAAAAAATAAAAATTATAATAAAAAAACTTGGGTTTGATGCTATGGCGGATATATTACATGTCACTGATCTTAAATTTTTTTTTGTATGTATATAGTTCTTGGTTTAGAAGTTTATTAAATGATTCAAACTTTATATTTTGATACTTTTGGTTTTAATAGTAGTGAAAATTCTAAATTGACTTAATATAATTTTTAAAAGTAATTAGATATTAAAAGGCAGAAATAATAGTAATTTTATTATTGATTTTTTAAAAAGTAAGGAATAATATTATTTACTTATATTCCACACTAGTTTAAATATCTAAAATAATTAAAGTTTTTGACCCAATAGATTTTCAGATAAATTAGATTTATGTATAAAAAAGTAAATATTTTTAAATTTTTGCATTTTATTATATCTTAGTTTATTTTATTGTTTATTTAATTAAGATTAATTTATTTCTGGTTACTTTTAATTAATTTTATATAAAATATGTTTAAATTCATATAAAATGACTATAAGCATTTACAATTCAAATACAAAAGTTATATAAACGTTTTTAACGTTAAAAATCTTTATGAAACAATATCATTAAAAAGATAATAGAATTTTTTCTCATGAATAGATGATGATTACCCTAAAATCTTGAATATAAGCCACATCTTGTATAAGCCAAACCAAACTTATTAAAAATTAAATATTTTTTTTTTGTGTATAATACGCTTCTTATATAAAAGATTTTAGGGTAGTCTGATCTTATGTATAAGGTAAACCCCACTTTTTAAAAATAAAATCATTTTTAATGGTATAAGCCGCTGCTTGTTTACAGGATTTTAGGGTAGTCTCATCTTATTTATAAGCCAAACCACACTTTTTAAAAATAAAATCATATTTTATGGTATTAGCCGCACCGAACCTTATAAAAATCAAAATCATCTTTTTTTTTCGCACAAGCTGCTGCTTATTTACAGGATTTTAGGGAAGTCTGACCTTATGTATAAGCCAAACCACACTTTTAAAATTTTAATCATCTTTAATGATATAATCCGCTGCTTATATACAAGATTTTAAGGTAGTATTATCTAATGTATAAGCCAAACCACACTTTTTAAAAATAAAATAATCTTTTATGGTATAAGTTGCTGCTTGTTTAAAAGATTTTAGAGTAGTCTGATCTTATGTATAAGCCAAACCAGACTTATTAAAAATAAAATCATATTTTATGGAATTAGCTACACCGAACCTTTTAAAAATAAAATAATCTTTTATGGTAAAAGTTGCTGCTTGTTTACTGGATTTTAGGGAGCCTGATTTTATGTATAAGCCAAACCAGACTTATTAAAAATCAAATCAAATTTTATGGTATTAGCTACACCGAACCTTTTAAAAATAAAATCATCTTTTATGGTATAAGTTGCTGCTTGTTTACAAGATTTTAGAGTAGTCTGATCTTATGTATAAGCCAAACCACACTTTTTAAAAATAAAATCATTTTTTTGTATAAGCCGTGACTTATATATGAGATTTTAGGGTAAGTCTAAATTCAAAATTAAGATCGGATTCAGATGTAATTGTAGTAGATCTCATAGGAATAACAAAAAATAGCAAGAAAATCTTTTTTGAAGCATCTAATATTCAATTAGAAAACCATAAAATTAGCTCAAATTCAAGCTTATAGATACAATTTCAATAAAAAGAAATCCTTTTTCTTTAATATAACTACTTTGATTTGTAAAAAGTTGCTAAGAAGACTCTATACGTTAAATTTTATCTCTTCAACAATATATTTAGTCAGAAAATCGTTGAAATAAGTTTAATGCAAAATTTTTACTTTAAAAATAATTTTTGGGTTTACTGGTTACAATAAAAATAAAATATTTTTATTTTCTGCTGAAACACATTAGATGCTGCACTTTTGCTTATTATAATTAAATATTTAAAACCAGGTTATAATGATTTTAGTAATACTTCATCAGTATATTTAAAATTTATTAAAATAATTTTTGTTTTATTCAAAAAATTAGCCCCTAATATTAAGTAAAAAATAGCCCCATAAGAGCGAAAATAAGCAATGTTAATAATAATAAACCTTTAAAAATTTATATGGTAAAGTACATTTAATGATGATTATTTAAAGAAATATTTAAAAAATTAATTTTTAATATTAGTCAAATGTACAAAATACACATAAGAATAAAATGTTGTGAGATACAAAAGTATTTAAATTACCGTATTTTATATTTACATCAACTATTAAATAAACTAATGAATGAATATAAGAAATGCTATTGATCCATGAGGTTATAATTCATTATAAAAGCAAATAATTTTAAGAAAAATTTACTTAATATATGAAAAAATACTATTTTTTTGTTTTTCATTGAAATACTATTCAAATTTTCCACATAATTTATAAAAAATTATTTAAAAATTAGATAATGACATTTTTTATATCAGAAAAGTTAATAAAATGGTTGCAAAATGTTTGTTAAAATTGTTAATAAAATATTTTATAAGATAACTATATAAATGGTCCATAAAATAATTAATAAGTAGCTCTATAGAATAACTCATAAAAGGTCTATAAAATATGTAATTTTATGGTTCACAAAATAATCTATAAGATAGCTTATAAATGGTCCATAAAACAATTTATAAAACATCTAATATAAAGGTCCATAAAATAATTAATAAATGGTTCTATAAAATAACTCAAAAATTTCTATAAAATATCTAATTTTATTTTTCAGAATATATTCTCAAGATAACTTATAATTGGTCCATAGAATAATCACTAAATAGCTTTATAAAATAACTCATAAAAGATCTAATTTTATGGTTCATAATTTTATCTATAAGATAGCTCTATAAATAACTCATGAAAGGTATATAAAAAAAGCTAATTTTATTACTAATAAAATATTCTATAAGATAGCTTATAAATGGCTCATAAAGGAATCAATAAATATCTCTATAAAATTATCTATAAAAGCTTATAAAATATCTAATTTATTGTTAATAATTTTATCTACAAGATAGCTTATAAATGGTTCATAAAATATCTAATAAATAGCTCTACAAAAGAACTCATAAAAGCTCTAAAAAATATCTAATTTATGGTTCATAATTTTATCTATAAGATAGCTTATAAATGTTTATAAAATATCCAATAAATATCTCTATAAAATAACTCATAAAAGCTCTATAAAATATCTAATTTATGGTTCATAATTTTATCTATAAGATAGCATATATATAGGGCCCCGTTTTTTCTTGCGGAATAAAAAGTTACGGTCGGAATGTTAATATCGGGCGCAATTTTTATGAAATTTTTATATAAAAATTCGGGTTGAAATCGGGAATTTTAAATTAATTCGTTATCTTTTTATAATGCTTTCATATCAAGTGTCTGTTTTTTTGCTTTGAGAGAAGCACATGAAAAAATTTTTGCAATATTCATAAGTTAAACCTGTAATGATTAAATATCAATTAATAAAGACTACAATGTTTTAAAAAGAAAAGAAATATAAACAAATCAATACTGGATTTATTTTTTCTATGAAATTGAAGATCTGTTATTAAAATAGATAAATCATTAGGATCTCGAGATTTTTATCACTTAAACTAGATCTCAATGGCGTTTGAACCTTTCTTTAATAGCTAAAGGACTTTTCCACATCACAGCTTCCATTTGGAATGCACAATAGATCTAATACACTACCCGCAAGGTTTGGAAATTAGGTCGAAAGGCTTTTCCAGAATTTAAAAATATCATAATCATCAGATCTAAAAATGTTAAAATTAACAAATTCATTAAACTCACACTCGGTTTCGATTGACCAGTTAAATTCTTTAAAAACCATCCTATTATCTGTTTGATAATTGTTTTTGACAAATGGTTCAAAAATATAAAAATTACTGCACATTTTTTTATCTTCAATACTAATATTACGATTGCTTGTATTCCTCCATTTATCATAAATTGTTTGGGTGAAATTACAGAAAATATTTTCAATTTATTTGATATTGTTAGATAAACTCAATTCAGCCATACACCTACCATTTGTTTCAGGTCTCAAATTTTCATTTATTACGCTTGGAATCGATGAATTTTAAAATATCATTCATTGAATGAGTTATACTTTTATTGGTCTCTACTCTCTTTTGTAATGCCATAATTGGCGTTAATTTTTCTTCTAGATATAGAAGCACAGTGTAAAATCGATTACGGTGATTAACATCATTTAGTTTAATCAGCTCTTGGGTTTTTGTACTATCACGATCATCACACCTCATTAGAAAATCATTTATGGGCAATCACATTTCGATAACGCATTTCAAATAAATATAAAAAGAAGACTATCTAACTGGAATGACAGCTGGAGGTTTTTTGCAATTGAGATTATGTTCGTTGCATACGTTTCTATACTTGTTAAATTGCTTGGGACTGTTTTTAAACAGTCCCCCGATCTTAATCACAAAGGTCTTGCTAAGTTTAACTTCCGAACAATTCAATCCATTTTCTATTAAAACATGTAACAGATGAGATATATCGTTAAAC
>CAKKLC010001008.1:2112-13356 GCA_918559645.1 Ceratonova shasta | reverse complement strand
GTTCCAGACGTAGAACGTTTTTTGCGCATTACTTCATGTACACGTGAACCCGAAGTGAAACAGATGATTGCCAAAGCAATCTGGGTCTGTGGCGTATGATTTTGGGCCTTTCGGTGTTAATCGGAACAGGTCGTGGCGTTTGTTCCATTATTTAACTTCGGGTTTTCTGCGTGTACAAGGTGTGATGTGCAAAATGACACTAGCTGTTCCTGGTTAGCGTAAATAGTGCAGTCCGGCTCGCCACTAGACAAGTTGGGACAAGTATCGAACATATTTAATAAACCTAGGCAGTCAAAAGAAAATTAAAACTGTGACAAATGAATAAAAATAAATCATATTTTAAAATAATTTTTATTACAAAAATTCTGTCTCTTTCGAATAGGGAGAGGCGGCATAGGGTTGAGAACCTCTGATCTATAGTGTAAGCTTTTTTTGAATAGATGTATTAGAAAAATTGAATCTGTTTATAGAGTAATAAAAATTGTTAATTTTTCAATATTATTTTTCTAAATTTTCACCTTTGGGATAATGATAATCATATATGGATTTTGAAAAACAAATATTGAATGCTTAGTATAATTACTTATTAATAAATAACTCAATAAAATGTTTTTAAATGGAATTTCTATCAACGATAAAAATTAAAGAATTATACATAGATATTTTTGTATGTATACATAAATTAAAATTTAAGATCTAACTTATTTTAAATAGTTAAAGGTAGACTTTTTTAAAATGAAGAAAATTATTAGATAATGAATGAAGTTTTGTTATGTTTAAGATTAAAAAAATCCAAAAATTCTTATTTAATTGTTAATAAGCTTTATTTAGTTTTCAAAAGTTTACCTATTGTAATTCTTAAAATATTATAAATTTTGAACCTATAATAAAAATAGATGTAATTTTTGATCAAATATACATACCGCCCAATTAATAAATAAAGATATTTAATTAATAAACCTTTAAAAATTCTAATATTTTTTCAAGACTGTTCTTTGTAAGTATCTATAAACATAAAGAAGTTGAGGAAGGTAGGTTTATGTCGGTTTCATGGCGCCTTTAAATTTACATGGAAGCTTTGAAAAATTTTTAGAAAAAATAGAAGAAATAAAATATATTTAATCTTTATTTCTTTTTAAAAAACCAGAGTAGAGTATTAAATCGTTTTCTTTTTTCTATGCTTTACTCTCATATGAATTGTGTAAAATATTCAAAATGTTGCTCAAAACTGAAGCCTAACATGAATGAAGAAACTTTTTACTTATTGAGGAGATTCTCATTATATTCTTAGTATGAACATCAGAATTTTCATGATTAACAAAATTTAGAGAGTGGTTTACAGTCTTATGAATATAGCCTTCACTTATCTTTCTAAAACCAGCACCATAAGCTAGACATATATATCTGTGGCAATTATTGTACCAGGATAAATTGATTTTCTAATAATCTGAACCATTGTTTCAGCATTATGATTAACAAAAGTTACAATAAAAACCTTTTTACTTCCATTCTCTATACTAAATACAAATCATTGACCATGAATTAAGCGCCCCTGTTGTATTTTCTTTTAAAAAACATATTTTTTTTTCTAATTTAATAATTTTTCTGCTTCCATCAGGATTAAAACACCTAATTTCTCTCTATTCTTAGCGATGGAATCACAAATTACCTGCCTTACTAAATCTTCTTATATTCGTTATATGAAAGCCATTCTCATATCCAAAATCTTGAAATGAATTACTTATCAGATATTTGTAAATAATAATCATTCAAAATGTATACTTGTGCAAAAAAATATATCTTTTCTAAGAGAAATAGACACCCAACAAGGTTTCTTCCGATTTAAAATAATGGTCATAATTAATACCGTTGTTTGTGTTTGTGGATTGCAAATCTTACATTTATGTAATTTTTTAATAATACCACACCCTCCTAAAAATAAATTCTATATCTCTTTCTTAGTAAACAACGACCATATATACTTTTTAGTAAGGTATAATGACATTATCTCATTAACAGAGTAGAATATATTGTTCGGTAACTATCTGATTTTTAGAAATTCTACCCTTATAAAGGAGTAAGTTTAACATTTTTCAAAGCCGTTATTTAAATTCAAAGCTTCCGTGAAACTCACATAAACCCAAATTAAATTTAAATCATTTATGTATAGTTTGAAAAATTTGTAGACAATATATATAAAGACAACATAAAAATAATAAATAAGTATCAATATTCATAAGAAATATTTTTAGTTATTCTTCAATCAAAATATAATCTAATTAAAATTTTGTTGACAAAAAATTTCTTCCATAAATATTTAATACGATTATGTCGTTTTTGTTAAAAATTTGTTTAATTCTTTTATGCATAAAATGTACTAATTTCGAAAAAATTTTTTAGGTATAGAATTCAATATTTTGATTACTAGATTCTTTAATTCTCTAATGTTTTTAGGTAGCATTTTCCTGATCTCTATATAATTAAAATATCATAAATTCTGAATAGAATTATGTTCGGGTGTTTGGGGAAACCAATATAGTAGATTTGTTCCATCTTCGCTCACAAAAACCCGAAAAATATTAAGATTTATGTTTCGATTCATGGATTTGTTGAAAATTAAAATTATTATAAAGAAACAACTTTTAGCATGAGAATTTAAATTTTCGGAAACAATTTGCTTTAAAATATATTTTTTTGTTTATTTCCATAATAAAAAATAACTTACATACATCTTTTAATGACATGAATACCAAGATCATTAAACTTCCACCTCATGTATAAGCATTGGTAAAATATTTCCTATTTTAAAGGACATTTTAAAGTTTCACTAGATTTTTTTTCTATGATCAGATTAAAATATACAGTCTACCTTTTTTTCCAGAACATGATATTACGCTTTCTCGTGTGACACTTTATATTTTTCGTAACAATTTTTGTTTTTGCATTAAAATTTTTATAGCTTGATGGAAATTGAATTTTTGTTAGGACACTAAAATGACAAATTCAAACAAAAACGATGATATGCAAAAAGAAACAGGCTGAATAAAATTGCAGCAAAAAGAAGACATTGAGATTGAGCTGACAAATGATACAAAGAGCACAGTTAGCTATAGAAGTATCGCAAAACAATATAAAATTTTAAAATCAACAATCGAACGTATTAAAAAAACTTAAACATGTACCTCAATATGCCCAATGATTGTAAAAGATTAAATGTTTCTGGTGCAAAACTTTCATATATTCTTATATCTAATGAAGTAAGTTTTTGTGTTGTGCAAGAATATAAAAAGCTTAGTAATTTAAACACTCTTGTAACGGAGATTTATGTTGCGGGAAATCGGATTTATAATTGCAACAACAAAAATATTGATGGTTTTAAAGCCTAATATGCTGGTTAAAGAGGTTTCTTGTTTTAAATGAATTAAAAAATAATAAGTTGTGCGGGGAAAGAATCAGACGATGTTATAGCTGCAAACGATTTTTTGATGAATTTTCCTAATTTATGTATAGGATGTGAAGCAAGAACATTTATAATAGTAATGAGACCCCATTATATATGCAGCGGGTACCAAATTAATTGCATGTAAAACTAAATGAATTAAATGGTAAAAGTTGAATTAAATTGGATAAAGAAATAATTAGTATACTAATGGGATGTAGTTTTACTGGTGAGAAACTACCAATAATGATAATAGGGGAAAAACCCCATTGTTTTTAAAAACATCACCCAAAAGATTTTAATGTTATGTACGAATAAAATACATCTGGTTGGGTTACAAAATATTTTTTTCAACACTTGCTTCTAAAAATCAATGAAATGGTGATGAAAGAAACTATTTTTATTCTAATGATTTGTGATAATTGTGCATCACACAATATATCCTAATTATCAAATGTTAAACTTTTATTTTTGCCTCCCAACACTACTTAAATCAATCAGACATTGGATCAGGGCATTATTCAGAGTTGCAAAACAAATAATAGTAAAAAAATGTTGGCTTTTACTCTTAGTGAAACTATGGAATATGATCGTATAAAAGGAAGGAGATTATTTTAAAAAAGATGTCTATAATCCAAGAAGAATTACAATTTAGTATTCAATTGTATGGATAAATGAAATTTGGAGTAACCTTGATTCAAATATTATTTTAAATTGTTGGGCAAAGTCTGGATTGATAGAAGAAAGGGAAAAGGATTTTAAATGATCTGAATTGTATGAATTTAGTTGAGGATGGAAATTTTGACAAAGGAGAGTGTGAAACTAAATATGATTACATTTAAGTTGGTGGAGATTTTACGAAAAAATAATTATTAATAATGAAATGAATTATGAAAAGCCCACAATTCAAGACGTTATGCAATTAAAAGCTTTAATTTGTAAAAAAAGATTTTATGGGGAATTTCGATTTTAAACTAGCAAAAAATTTGTATCAAATTGAAACAAAATTTGTTCAAATATGAAAAAAACAGTTGATGATGAAGAGATAAGACATTCTTTGATTTAAAAATAAAAATGGAATGTTTTTAATATATTAAGTTTTTTTTGTATAAAATATCAAAAAAAAATATCAAGATGTTTTATCTATTGGTTTATTGTGAATTCATTGTAATATTTTAAGGTAAATTGTAAAATAAAAATTTAGCAAAATTAATTATTTAAATTAAATTACATATATACATTCACATCATTAAAATTTTTCATCCGTCGTTTTCGAATAAAAAATGAAAAATCTTGGGATTTAAACCAATATTTAAACTTAGAAAAATTATTTTATTACATAATGTGTTTTTTTTTAATTTTAGAAGTAGAGAATTTTAGATAGTTGACTATATGACAAGAAAGATTATTGTTTTAAAAAAAAATTTAATTGTAACACTTTTAATGATTTAAATTTTTAGACAATATGGAATTTTTGTTTAAAATATAGAATTATAAAATAATTTTTTAAAATTCTAAGATTACAAGATTTAGGACCATTTTTTTGACTGAAAACTTTCTCAAAAATTTGTCCCGGAAAAAAAGTTAGACTGTATTTATTTTATTTCATGGCTAAATAAAAATTTGTCCCAAGCTATTAGAATTAATGGAGAGAATTCTTAAGCCTTTTATAATAGCCTACATCTATTAATTTTTGAAATGAATGGTATATTCTTTGGAGTACCGAAAATTAAACAAACACAGGTATGTTCACGCCAAATATTTCTTAAATAAAAACTGTTATATTTGTTCGTTTTTCGAAATCTAAAGCAATTTTGTTTTTTTTGGTCGGAAATTAAAATTTCTATTGAAAGCTGCAAATCTTCTTCAAATACCAACTTCCTTCTACCAGAGTAATCAAATCTTATTACAATCTCAAATTTTTAGTATTTATTAAAAACTTACTGCACTGTTGATCTTTGATATATATATATATAAATATATATATATATTGTTATTTCAAGTTGGGTTTTTTGCTCCTTGCACAATCTTATAATTTCAAATTTAGTTTCCAATTAAGCTTCTTTGTGATTCATTTATAAAAATATGAAATAAAAAACTTTTTAATAACATTTTTAACTAAACAATTGGATATTATCAAACGAGGAATATTTTTTATGCAAAAATTTTAATTTTATTATTTATTTTATGAAAAACACCTGAAAATATTTTGTATGAAAATTTCTAATAATTCATTACATTCATTTTTATGTTTCCTTTACATAAATTTTTTAAAAATTTTAATGAATTTACATAAATCATTGTAATGAATTTTTTTGTCTCACAATGTAGCAAATATTTTTTCAGAACAAAAAAAATATATAATAATTTAAAAAATAGATCAGCCTCCAAGTATTTTTAGTGAGTTGAAAGATTTTATTTTTGAAAAATTTTTATATTGATGTTAGTACACAAAAATTTTTGAAAAACCAAGAAATTTTAGTTATACTTTGAAATATAGTTGAATTTTTTAAAACAATCTAATTAATAAATTTTAAAATTTAATGCTAAATACTTTATGTAATGATCAAAGATAAATTTTTATAAATGAGATTGGTTGTCTGTTACAGCTAAAAAATAAAGAGGTAGATCACTCATTGGTAAAACTCTAAATTCTTAACATACTCAATTATATCAGTAAACTTCCCAATTAACAAATATAGGATTTTTAATTATAAAATTTATGTAAATCGGGTATCAAAACAAGATTTTAAGAAATATTTAATTAAATTTAAAGTTTATTTGATTATAATTTATGTTAAAGTTATGAAAATTTAAAATCTTTCCACTTACTATCCTTTCCTAAATCTAATTTAAAAATTTGTCTTGAAAATTGTAAAAATATCATATTAGATGTAAAAGTGAAAAATGTTTAGAAATCTTATTTCAAAAATATTATAATAACTTGTTGAAAATTACTAAAAAGTATATAAAAAATTAATTTTGAGATATGTTTATAAATAAATTTTAGATAAATGAAAGTTTTTAATTGTTTATAATTAAATAATATTATTGATAGCAAAACCCTTACATATAAAAAAATGCATGTTGAAAAATATTAATATATATGTAATAAAAAAATTTAATTTGATATTAAAAATCTACAAATTAAGTTTTTGATGACAGAAACAAATATATTGAATGTAAAATAAACATATTCAAGTAGCATTCCATTAATTTCAAATATTAATATAAAAGATTGTGTAAAATAGTGATATTTGTATGTAAAAATTTCAAATTTTCAGGTTCAATATTAATAATAAATATTTATAACTATATTAGTAAACAACAATTTTAAGCATGTATTTTCAAGATTTATAAAAGCAATACCATCCTATTCTATTTTTATACTTAAAATTTATAATAGGGTCTAAATTAATGATGATTTTTATTTTCAATATTTTATATCATTTAAATTAAACTATAGTGAATAAATATAACAACAAAACCTGATTAAAAATGTTATACCTAGTATTTATATTTGAATATTTAATCATAAAAAAACACTTAAAAGACCAGTAATCATTAGTAATTGTTTAAATCATTCTAATCTCATTTTATTTCCAGTTATATCTCATTTAGAAAGATAAGGTATAATTTTTGTTACTATTCTCAAATAGTATTTATGTTTAATTTTATGAAAAGCCTCACTATTATTATATATTAAGCTGTTTGAAGTAAGAAATTTCATTCAAACATATGTTTTATACATAATTAAAAAAAGAGGACCTATGAAAAAAAATAGATAAGAAAAAAATAAATAAAATATTGTATTTTATTCAACCCATAAATATGAATAAAGAAGCCATTGAAGAGTTCTTTATAAGATGCAAAAATGTTGAGCTTAATAACTGGCTTTTCCAGAAGAAACTTCTGTTAGGAGTTTAGATATTTACAGTTTCGTGCGATAGTTGAACGACTTATCAAGAATGTCCAAACTATTTTGAAAATTTTTTTTGGTGATGCATGAACGCTCAACGCACCGAATAAAAAGCGTAGCTCAATACGCGATGGTTCCTTCTTCAAGACACATAGTAAGGATATAACTAGGGTTCTTAAAGAGCTACACCACTGGATTTCAAACCAATCCTAGCATTTTATTCTAACTAATGTCTCAATATCAGCCCAACATTTCGAAAGATCATTAAAAAATTGGTCTCGTTGATGCGGCATGAAATAACATGGGAAGAACATTAGGAATGCCTAGTACTATTGTCTAGCTGGATCAAACAATCATGAATTGCAAATGTAAAAGTCATCCTGGTCGATCATCAGAAAATAGAATTTATGCCCTTGTAATCATCGAGTTTGATTCATATATTAACAGAATATAAGCAGAGATAATATCTGATATAAGGACGGTGTCGATTCTGCCAATAATTGCTTGCAGAGTCATTTCTGGCACCACTATTTACAACGACCAACACAGAACGTACTTAGCGTTGATTGAAGCCGGATTCGTTTATGAGAACGTGTGTCACATATAATTTCATCAATCGTGCGACTGCCAATCATACCCAAAACATGGAAGCTGTAAACAACCTAATTATTAAAGCAATAAAGGAGAGAAATGGTGTAAGTACTAGAAAAATGGCAGCATTTATTACAAAATTTGTTTGGCAATGGAATAACAAAACTAAATTATCTGATGCTGTTTTAAACTTAATTTAATTCTGAATAGCAAAAATTGTTGTTTGAAATCAAAATTTATTTATCTTCTATTATTTTAAGACTCGGGACAGTTTTTTCACAGCTCCATAATTTTCATTATCTTAAAATATATTCTATTTTATTAGTTTAATGTAGTTAAAGCTAAATAAACTTTTTTTTAATTATTTAATTTTTAAAAGTACTACTTATTCTACATTATTACTAATTTTATGTCATTTTAAAATCAAACTGTCATATCTAGAAAACTAAATATTAAAATAAAATGAATTAAATACAATTAAAAATTTTTTATCAGAATGCTATGTAACTTATTTCATCTGAAGCTTAAGTATTGTTTAAAAAACAATAAAACTTTATTTTGAACCTCAAAACTTTGGTTCGGTGACAGTTAATCACACGACACTTAAACAACGACAGTTAATCACAGCGACACTTAACCACCCGAAAAAAATCAAAGTGACAGATAATCACAGGATTATATTGTATTTTAAACATTTTATTTTATTTATTGGCACAAATATGAGTGTTTGTTTCTCGAGTTTATTTTTAAACAGAAGAAAAGTTCTTCTTGGATTAAATATACAATTAGGCCATTGTTATATTATTAATTATTACTTCAACTGGAAGGATATAAACAATATTATTTTCCAAAATTCACATATTTTTTTTAAATATAAGATTAAAATAAATTCAGTAAACACGAATAGCTTTACTTTTGAAGGATCAACTAAGGGATTCCCAACGGTTTTATGTGAAAACTTTGGATATGTAAAGTTCCGTAAAAAAAGAATTAAGAGACGTATTGGCGCTGCAAGATGTTTCAGCGTTTCAAATGCAAAGCTCATTTGTCTCATCAGTAAATTGCTCAGTTGTTGGAATAAATTGAACAAGGTACTATATAATTTTTTATTGAATTTAAATGATTTTACAACCAAAAAAGAATATTATAAAAAAAAGTCAAATATATATTGTGATTATCTGTCACTGTGATTAAGTGTCGATATGATTAACTGTAGTTGTTTTAATATCATATGATTAAATGTAGCGTGATTAACTGTCCGCACACCATAAATTTATATATTAGCAAGTTTTAATATTTTTGTAATTTGAAAATCCTATATTACTTTTATTTTTAATAGTTAACATGTGAGTACATATGTAAAAAATTATCATAATTACATGGCAAAAATAAAAAAACGAATTTAAATCACTTGAAATAATAAAATTTAAAATTTTGAATAGATAATAAATGGGAATAAAAGAATGTTGATTCTTTAGGCAAATTTATAGCTAAATACACAAATTAAAATAATGATATTTATGGCTTATGCTAAAAATTTATATTATTATATTATTAAAAAAATTAAACATCTATAAAGGATTATTAACCACTTGAAGTAAATAATTTTTTTTACGTTGTTATTTGTATCAAAAAATAACTATTTAAAATTGAAAAACAAGAATAAAAGTTTTATTTATAATTTTCAGTAAAAAGCTAATAAAAATTTATAATAAAGATTAAATTAAAAGTAAAATTGTTAGTAGTTACAAATTTATTACATACTAATTGTTTATTAACTCAATTACTACCTATTAAAAACAAATGAATTTGATTTTATAAAAAATTAGACTGGGGAGCTTTAAAATTAAAATAACTGGATAGTAAAATATTTGTTTTTAAAAACAACATTATCAAACATTCCTATGATTTAATTTGTTAAATAATTTAATATACAATTAATTAATATGGATTCATGTTAAAATCATAAAAATAAAAATTGATCCATTATTCCTAACTATTCATTTATTGATATTATCATATTAAAAGTTCATTTCTTTACCAAAATATATATAATTCCATTATATGTATGGTTTAATTATGTCCTTTTATTAATTAATTATATTTATAAATCATATTCAAGCATAAGAATATTTTAAAAATCATTTTCTAATATTTTCAATCAAATAATCAATGTGTTATTTTCTTATTGTTTTAAATATCATTCTTAGAAAAATAATTTTTTGTTGTAAATTCATATTTAAATACTTGGATCAACATACAAATTTTTTCCCCTAAAAAAATAAAATCTAATTAAATCAATAGTTTCTTGAAAATCTACAAGATAAACATTATTTATAAACAAAAATTCATCTAAAAAACCAGGTATATAACTTGCATGTACAGTTTTCATTTGTTTAAATAGCAATTTTATTTTATTCAACGATGAATCAATTTTTGCGTATTTTTGTGTGATAACGGATCAACAAAATTCTGAAACTGGTTTAACATGAAATGCTCGGTAAAAAAATTAGCTAAATCCCCAGATGCTCTCTAACTATCACTATGAATAATAGAGCGCGGATAAGAAGTTTGCTGAACTGTTGGAATAAAAGTATTCTTAGATTGATAATTGCCAATTTTTAAGTAAACCTTGGCTGGAGAGTATGCATATCTGCAATTGGCAAATACCCTAATTTCATTTTTTAGGGTAACCACCAACATGATTTTTTGGCTTGTGTCTGAATAAACTTTCATAAATTTTACAGACTAAACCGTTTCGGCCATGTTAAACAGGATTAGGAATAAAATAATTTCTTCATAATGAACAAAGTTTGAAAACAACACGCTGCAAGGTATTATGAAAAAAAGAAACCTCTGGGCGATAAGTATTATTAGTGTGTTATCGTGCATTTTCCAGAATATTTTGGT
The DNA here is from genome assembly GCA_918559645.1 of Ceratonova shasta. Lineage (NCBI taxonomy): Eukaryota > Metazoa > Cnidaria > Myxozoa > Bivalvulida > Ceratomyxidae > Ceratonova > Ceratonova shasta. The sequence continues at coordinate 2,497 of CAKKLC010001008.1, read as the reverse complement.
CAACTCATTATGTAGAATTTTAAAATCCTAAAAAAAAGTTTTTTCAGGTATTGAAATGTTTTTTATATATTTCACACAGTGTTTTTCATGCATCTCCATGCAAAAACATTTTAAGTTTCTTACATATTTAAGTTATTTTTAACTAAAATAACGGATTCAGCATGGTTTCATATTTTGAATCAATTCTTTACGTTTCCAAAAAGACAAAAAATTTAAATTGAAGAAATTGCAAATAAAAGTTTTTGTTGCATATGGTATAATTAGATTTAGTTTTTTAAATTTTTTTTTAATTTAAAAAAAAAATATTAACACGAAAATTATCTACCGGGGGTTGAAATTTGCGTTTTGATTGGAATCGCTTAGTTATGAAAATAAACTATAAAAT
>CAKKLC010000960.1:36530-56632 GCA_918559645.1 Ceratonova shasta | reverse complement strand
TTAGTAGTCAGGCGGCCAGTAAATCTAAATACGTTAGATTAACAAGACGTTTATCTGCTATCCTTCCTACATACGGAGAACGTGATCTTAAACAGTATCTGCGTGCTATCTCACATAATATTGAGCTCTAAATAAATGTTAGTCCTATAATTAAATTTGTTATCTATATTTATAAAAAATTTTAAACGTTTAAAATATAAATGTAAAAAACACAACACAATATTTTAATTAATTGATATTGTATTTTTTATCGCGATTTTGTCGGCGCCATTTTGTCAACGCGATTTTGTCGGAAAACATACTTCGCGATTTTGTCGGCTCGGTTTTGTCGGTGAACCGGATTTTAGTACTTGTACACGATAAAATGAAGTATTTTTAAATAAAGTCTGGTTCCATCAAAAACACTAATCTACGTACGCTTGACGTATATTGACAAAATCTCTTGCTCAGTCAATAAAAAACATCAGGAGATAGTTTTCTTTGAAAGTTTCACTAAAAAGTAACCTTTTTGCAACGAGCACAAAATTTGTGTATGAATAGTTGAATGTTAAGGATCCACAAAGTTAATGAATTGATATACTGACCTATGTTCCTAATTATTATTTTCTGACAGTGCAGCAGAATACGCTCTCTATTGATCTGTTATAATGGTAGTTCCTGGAAAAATATTATCCCGTATTACTTTACCTATTGTCTAGACAATCCTATTTATAAAAGGTATAATGAAGGCCTTAATAAAATCCTTTCAATAACTCCAATATACCTTTGCCCATCTGTAAGGTTGCCCTATTATAATTCCTTTTAAAAAATAAACTTTGCTATATTTCTACACTCTTACTAGTGCCATCTGGATTAATAGCGCCAAGTTTCTCATAAGTGGCTAATAGGTGCTCACTAATAGCTTCTTTAGTAAGATCAGTATATTCACCCACGATACCAATATGAACATAGATTCCAAATTCGATATCTTGGAAAGATGTAGGATTTTAGTACTTGTACACGATTAAAAGAAGTATTTTTAAATTAAGTATGGTTCCATCGAAAACACTAGCCTACGTACGCTTGACGTATATCGACAAGATCTCTTGCTCTTCCAATAAAAAACATCAGGAGATGGTTTTCTTTTAATGTTTCACTAAAAAGTAACCTTTTTGCAACGAGCACAAAACATCTTATTCTTAAAAATACCTGTTTTTTGCGAAAAACTTATTTGCGCGTTTATTACATCGAAATAAATTATATATCCATGATTCAGAAATGCTTAAATCACTCAACTCATCCGCTATGATTACTGTCTGCTGCTCCAGATTTTTTTCATTTTTGATATTTTTTGCATATAAGTTTGGGTGTTTATAAATTTTTATTACGGTCGTTTATACGCATTACCGTCAAATAACAAGCATGCGCCGTTGTTATTAAGTTTCAAAGCCACGTTTAAAATTTCTTACTTCATTAAAAGTTCATAAATACAACCCTTTATAAAGGAATTTAAAACTTTATTAAAACTTTTTTTACATCTTATAGTAATAAATGATTTTTTTATTAATTTGAAAATATTAAATGACGCAAAATACTTATAATCTTTATTTTAAAATTAAAATAAAAAAAAAGTAATTATTTGTTATAGTGATCGTATGAAATTTGGTTTTATAATACAAAAAACAAATAAAAGTTTCTCTTAAAAAACTGATAAAATTTGTTCATAATTATTTATAGAAAGCAACTAATTAAACATTGTTTGTGTAAAAATAATAAATCTCGTGCGTTTTGTTATATAATGGCAGATCAAGAATTTACAAACTTAAGTAACTTGCTTTACACTAGAATAAAAGATGATCCAGAATATTTAAAAATATTTTCTAATTATAAAGTAATAAATTTTGTATTTTATAGCCTATTCAAGAGGACGAATTAGAAGGAAAAATTAAAGAAGACACTTGTGAAGAATTAGAAGCAAACTACTTAAGTAAACATTTTGATTACAACCTAAATTCGGATTTATTGAATAAAATCAATGATAAATCAAAATATAAAGATCAAATCGTATATAGATAACAAAATTAGGATATTGGCAATCGACGATTAACTCATTCACACAATGGATACGACAATATCGTAAAAGATGTCTCGAAGTATTCAATAACTGATTTAATTCAATTGAATAAACGTTTGGAATCGGCAGGTATTATTTTTTTGTTGAATAATTTACGAATTATATTTAAATTAATTAATTAAATAAAATGAAATTTGTTATTTTAAATTCAAAAATTATTATAAAATTAATTAATATTTTTATTTATGAAATTAAAAATGTTATTTTAATTTTAATTTAATTTGTTTACAGTAAAACTAAATACAAATTATAAGAAAATTATTTCATTATATTATATGGACCAAAATTAAATATTTTGTAACCTTTTTAAGAAATTTCTCATCAATTAATTTTTAATTATTTTAATTTCATATTATAATGATAACTTAATTTAATTATTTTACAATGTAATTTTTTAAAATTTTAAAAATCACGATCATTGTTCTTTTGTAACTACTGTGCTTATAACAAGAAGTGAAAAAATTCCACTATATTTACAAGTTTTAAATGCTAATAATTCTTTAAAAAATTTAAAAATGTTTATTTTATTTTGTTCTAAATATGAAAAACATAAATGAATATTATTTAATATTAATTGTTAATATAACCGAAAAATACCAACTTAATAGCTGTTAAAAAAAGGTTCTTAAAATGTTCTTAAACCAATACCTTATTACAAGCTATATTGCAAAGAAATCTTTTAACCTTAATTTATTAAATTTTATGCTTAAATTTTGGTTCTTATTGATATAAAAAAAACATTTTTAAAACCTTATTAACATTTTCTGTATCATTTATAGTAATTATTTTAAGTTTAATTTTAAATTAAAATGTCTATAATTTTTTAAAAACAATTTAATTAGACGCTAATAAGTGCTATCAAAAACCATAGTTTTTATTAAATATAGTATTCTTTCATACATACTAGCGAGATATAATGTAAGTTTTAAGGCAAAAATTTCTTATTTTGATTTTAATGATTCATTTCACCTTTGAGCTAATATTCGATTGCTTGTGTGGTACGTTAATTACAATCTTAATAAAGAATAATCTATGATTTATCGTTTTAAGGGAAAACCTATTAATACTGAAAGAATTATATTCTCGCCATTGGTCAGAATTTACAATTGTTCTAGACCTACAACCTTTAAATTAATGTTGTTAAATACTATCTTATATGTCTATGACAATATATAAATATACATTTGCAAGGGTATACGGAGTCTCTGCTTTTCCTAAAACCCATATTTCATATTTAGTTTCTAAGCTACTATATGTTTGGACTTGTATTGAAATATACTTTCTTCAACTTATACAATTAGGCCATCTTATCCTAGCCTTAATGGATTATTTCTTTAATAGTTATGACACAAATTCTTGCATCATAGTATAAAACTAGTAAAAATTTATGGTGTAAACTAATTTCAATCTTTGTAAGCTTTTCATTATCTTTATTGACTGTTTCGTAAGTAACATGAGTTCACTCTTAATTAGGTACTTTAATTTTTAAAAAATTGATGCTGATATCAAAGTGCCACATTTATTAAACCTAAAAAAATCTAAAATTTAGGCATAGTAATGGAAATTTATTCTTTTTTCTTTGTATGGGACTACTTTTATCAATATAATAAAAGAGAAACAATTTTTTAATTACCCCCACCGACTGTATATATTTAATAGAGTTTTTCTGAGTGAAATTTAATATTGTTTCCAAATCATTTCTATAAGAAGTACTTGGTATTTTAAGGTTAATTGAAATATTTTTATTATCAATTCCAGTTTTATTTAATTTATTCTAAACGAATATAAAATTTTTTGGATCAGGATTAAAAATTTCCTCCAATAAAATATTAAAAAAACACACCTTATAATTGATATTTAATTAAATCGAATAAAGCTTTGAGTAAGTTCATTGAGTTATTAAATTTAAAACATATTTCTTTTAAAAAATGTCCTCTTTTATTAGTTTCAATTCCCTTTCTTCATTTAATTTCATGATTAATAATATTAATAAAGCTTGAGTATTAACACCATTTGTATGATTTATAAAGGAATATTTATGACATACTGTATTGTGAACAAAATTATAATTTCTTAAATTGTATTATGAACGATGTTCATCGGTCCAGATGATAGAATTTGAAGCAACTTGTGAACAAATAATTGTTACCAAGGTAGATTCCTTTTTGTTTTTATATTAAGGTTGCAAAAACTCTTGTAATTTTAATGTCGAATTCGACAATACAAAGGGCATCAGTTTTGTTGCTGGCAGAACTTCCTCTGTGACTTTTGCATTTAAAATTCAGCATTGTTTCATCAACCTGAATTATTTTGCGGGACTACCTAATTTATTGCAAGTAAAATAAGTTTCCGGTTTTAAATGTATCAACTTGTTAATTATTTTATAAATTGTATTTTTATTTAAATTAAAATACTCTAGCATTAAAAATCTTGGAGATCTAGAGGCATAATGTATCAAAATCCTTAGTGTTGTAAGAAAGTAAATGGTTAATCCTTCAAAGAAATTGTATTTTCTAATAGATTTGTAATTCTTATAGCTAGCAAAGTGTTTTTTCATACACCTCCCAGCAAACCCGTCATTATTTCTTTTATACTTTACAAAACTTAGATAAGTGTCACAAGATTTACACCTTCTTTCTCTATGAAGTATTTTATCGGCAATTAAACATTTAATTAATTCTAATTGGGATTTTTGTGAAATTTCTGTTTGCAATTCGTCTGGATTTTTCATTATCAGAAGTATCAAATCAATACTGATCCATTTTTTTATTATATAGATTATAATTTTCTTTAATCAAACAATATTGTTTTTCAATATTATTGATCAAATTTTCGTAATAAAATTATAAGAAATGGTTTTATTTTTTTTAAGTTTAAAAAAAATTGTGACTTAATTGTGTTAGTTCATTTCAGAAACTATGAAATTTGGAAATAATTGTATATTTTATCATTTTCAATATTTTTTCTTAATTTCATAAAAAATTTTGGATCGATTTTGGGATCAACTTTGTTCCCCCCGCCTTGGTAAAAATATTATAAAAAAATTTAAAAAAATATAAATATTACTAAAAATATTAGATTAAAAATTAAATTTTTATTTAATATAATTAGTTTGATCAAACTTTTTTCGTAAATATTTATTTTCCACATCCATTCAGCTTAATATAAATGTATTTTATCACCCAAAACACCTTTTTTGCTTTTATATATCCTTTTTAAGCTTGGTCAACAAGATTCAATATTCTGTATGTGAGTTCCTGTATTTGGATCTACAAAATGCAAACTGTGATTAACACTTTCGTGAGTAAATACATTATTTCCAATGCTTCTATAAGCAGCATATTGATTGCTATGTATTATTGAACCTTCACTGAATACATTTTTCAAAATTGACAATAGTGTTTGCTATTTTCTATCTGGTAGTATTGTTAAATAGATTTTTGAAAGAGTAAACGATGATGTATGCGCCACACCAAATAGCCAAAGTTAATTTTCAGTTGCACGACCCCACGGTAATTTGGTTTATGACAAAAAAGACTCATCTATTTGCAAAATTATACCGGGGTACCTAAGCACATAGGACGCTTCAAAAAATAATCACAACAAAGTTTCCTTAGATCATCAAAAGTCTATTAAAACTTTATCATGAACAATAATTTTTTGACGTATGTCTACATTTGATTCCGAAAGAGTCCATTTCTAATGTAGTTTCAAACATGTTTTTTTAAACAAAATCTGTAATGTTCAAAAATTGATCTTTATCAAATGCTTTTATACTTTTTATATTATGATAAGCTATAGTCATACATGGTAAAGCATAACAATCTTTATTTCGTGTATATGATACAAGCATTCGAACATTCCAAATAAATGTAAACAATCATCAAAACTCGCTTTTGTTGTAGGTATGATGATGACGTCTATCATCTTGTGCATATAAAGTTTTTCTATTCTTATATATTAGCGATCTCATTTGAAGGTGATTAAAAACTTTTTTAAATATTAAGAACTTATTTTTTTAACCCCAGGGGGGGGAAGGAAGTTGATCCCGATTTTTTTTTATTGGATTTATCACTTTTTTGTTATTTACTGTATAATTATCAAATTTTATCCAATACCTAATATGATTTATATAATATCTCATGCAAGTAAGTTACCCCATAAATTTATATATAAAAATTGATTGACTAGTAAGTAAAATATTATACTTAGATATTTGATTTTCCAATATATTAACATAATTTATGAAAAAAGTATATAATTTTAATTATTTTATTAAATACAATAATTTAAAGGTTATTTGTAAGGTTGTTTTATTTTTAATTTATTTATACTAGCATTAGGGCTCGTCGGACACTCGCCAACGGGTTTTTAAGTGAGAACTTGAAAAAAGAATACAGTAAATACATTAAATAAAAAATTAAAAAAAAATCTTGATCTTTTAACGATAATCGATTCATATTGTCTAGAAATTCAAATGTTTTTTTTATTGTATAAGGTTTTTAATTTTAAACTCACAATTTAAGTTTTTCTTTTTTTACATGGGTGTCCTGTCAATAACAAAATTCAAATTATTATATCTTGCTATCTTTTGTCTTCTTTTCATTGTCTCTTGGCTCAATACGTCAATGAACGTACATAAATACGGATTTCTAGTATTTAAAAGACTAATGAAACCTCTATGCCAACCTTCGAGTGAATTTACGGTAGTAGGAATATCATTTTTAATCCTGGTTAAGATATTTAACCATGCAATTTTAAAAGGGGTGATGTATTTTCTGTACCAATAAAATCAGCAAATAAATTAAATTTTTCAAGTTTGCGTATAGAGATTTTTATATACTCAAACGCTTCAACTATTCTAGATGGTTTAAAATAAGCCAAATTTTTAAAAGAATTTGAAAGTTTTTTAAGCCTTTCATTGTTTTTAAATACATCAGAAAGTCTAAAATTTTGTATCTTTTATCTAAATTTATTGTCCACAATAAAAAAACAACCATGAGATCTTATCGATTTGTTAAAAAGGATGAAAGAGTTTATCAGTGCTCTTTCAAAATCTGTAATGGCAACCTCAGGAGGTAAAATATCTTTTTCTATAAGGTAGGAAAGGGCATCTTGATAAATCTTTTCAGTTTTTCCTTTAAGTATGATAAAAACAAATGGAATAAATTTTCCATACATAAATTCCTTGATAGTATGAAGCTCATAAAATTGACAGAGAGAAGACCTAAAAGTACCATTGAGAACAATGAACATAAGATGCTTGTTATGTATAGTAAAATCATCAGAAAAAAATATAACGTATCTATTTTGAGAAGTAACTACAGAATCTAATTGGAAATTTTTTCTGCCATTTAAAGTTGACTGTTAAGATTAAGGAATATTAATATTGCAACTATTACTGTAATCATCTTTTTAATTTCTAAGCTTTCTTCCATAAGCTCTGAGATTTTTAAAATAAGATAGTTTAGGAAGAATAAAATTATATCTAATTTGACAGATCCTGGTGTAAAAATATAAGTGAATCCCTTATTAGATTTCCTACATCGATCAACAATCTTCTTTCCTGCGACGAAAGCAGAATTTTCACCTTCATTTGAAACACAACTGTGTTTTCCCTCTTTAATCGCGGGAAGGATTTGATCAACTAACACAATAAATCCTCTACCTTATCTGTCTTTGTACCTCCATCTTACTTCTTATCCGTTTTTAGATATTAAATACAAATAACCACCAAGTTGAAGTATTTGACTAGCTTTCTGACTTATAAAATATTCCATTAGGGGTAAATATTTAAAAATTTTTAAATTTCCCTTGGCGAGTTTCTGTCTAATAAGATATTCATTTTTTTGTCAATATTAGTATAAAAATTCACGTTTTAGAGATTCATATTTGATCCGTATGTCAGCTGACTATAGTAAAATCTTTGATATCTATTATTTTTATATTCATACAAAATATTTTCTAATAGTTTAAAAATTAATTTAATTACAGTTAATAGTTCAATTTTTTTGTATTTTTACAATAATTATGTGAGATTGAATTGAATATAATGATTATTGAAAGTAAAAGTGATTCTTTTATATGATATTTGTTTGTACTAGTTAATAATTAGTTATGCATTTAAATTTCAAGATTTACCATAAACAAGAATGAAATTAATTACAAAAACTTACTAAAAGCTTTGTGATGTATTAGGCTTGTTTTAACATATAATTTCTATCGTCCCATAAATAGAAATATTTTAGCTTGATATTTGATCAGTATAATCTTAACTCGTTTTACTCTAGTGTAAACATTTTTATTATCTTATTTGATAGGAAAATGTAAATAAATTTAAAATATCTTTACAGGCTGACTCTTATAAAAATATCAAAACTTTAAGTGTTTTTTTTGTATATGTTATACTCCATAATTAAATATTTTTTTTAAGTTTTGCTTGCTTTTATTTAAAAGTAAATATAGCGACTTAATTTATCTTCTTATGTTCGGTATTTTGAACTAGGAAAATGTTTTCTTGTTATTATTTAATTTATTAGTATTAATCAATTTGAATTATATTAATATATATATTCCTATTAATAATGTATGTTTTATATTCCATTAGTTTTTAACACATATATGATTGATTAATTTAGTATATTTATCGCCATATAAACAGCTTATAATAATAAAATTTTATTCCTTATATTTACTTAGGTTTCCATATTTGAATATAATTTTACTTGTACATAAATACTTTTAGAACTATTCTACTTTTGAAACTTTTAATAGTAATAAAAATTTAGTTTTTAAAAATAATACATCTATTTGCTTATGTGAAAATTGTTAAAATAATGATGAAACGTAAAATGTAATAAAACTCAATTTATTAGGTTTTTTGTACCAATATAATTATGACTTTGAGTATTTTTATTGTTAAATATAATACTCATTTCATTATTTTTCTTGAAATTTTCATTATGCTCCATCCTATTACTTATATAAATCTAATTTCTTCATACATTACCATATCAGATTCTTAAAATAAAGAATTATTTATAAACTTACTAGTTGATGATAGGGGAGCTTTTTTTTAAATCTGAGTTTCATTGATTGTATTATATTAACATACTATATGTCTATGATTGTTCTACAAATATATTAGAAAGTTAATTGCTTGGTATTTGTGCTTTCAGAATCTTTGAAACTCTAAATTTTTGTCTCTTTAGAAGAATAGTTAATTCATATTTTTATTTCCTTTTTATATGTTACATATATAGAAAAATAAATTAAATATATCATAACAAGAAAATCACCAAATTTATAGATTTTGATACTTAATATTTGTACCAATTTATTCGATATTGAATCATTAACAATTTTTGCTATATTTAGTGGTTAATTATTTTGAATGTAACAAAATCTTTAATAAAAGAGTAAATTTTTGTACAAATTAAAATTGTAGGGTGGATGTTCAGGTTGTTATTTCAATACTGGTTTATATATAAAAACCATTTTATCAAATAATTTATTTGGGTTACTAACGATAATACTGTTACGTTTTAGTACGTATTTTTCATTAATAAACACAATTTTACTAATTAATTGTATAAAAACACAAATTCTTCATTTTTTCTATTAAATTGTGTTCTTTTTTGAATATACATTTAAATTAGTATATTTCGCAGTTTTTCTTGAGTATGCTTCTTTTATAGTCTTAAAAAATTTGAAGTTGGATTTATAGCTTAGTATTTTTGTTTTAAGAATCATAATTTCAATGGAAGAATACTTTTTAAAATCTATTATTTTATAAATAAGTTATGACAAATAAAATCCATAAAAAATTATTTTTTCCTTTATTTTAATAATTATCTAATTTGATTTAGGGTCATCTAATTAATTTGTATTTAAATGGTGGCATTTATTAGTTTCTATCAAATTTAATATTTTCTTAATGTTAATATATTTTTAATTAAATCAAAAAATCTACTAAGGGCTTTTGTAAATCTATGTTTGTTGATATTATGAATATACTACCTTATCTTCTTATTGGTAAAAAAATATTAATCAGAAATATTTCCATAAATTAATCATAACTTTACAAGATATAATGTAAGTTTTTTAAAAGGATTTCTCTATTTTTATTTGAATATTCATTTAAATCTTTGATCATAAAGATTATAAGTTGAAAAATTTGCATTTATATATTGATTAATAAATTGTGGTTTGAGGGTTATTTTTGTTGTAGAGTTAAATAAGACATTATTCTAGTTTATATATACATTGTATGTTTATAATATCAAATTTGTATAATTATACATGTTCATTAATCACATTATTATAACTCTCTCTATCTATTTTGAATAAAGATTTGATGTTATCAGAAAAATCTAAAAGTTTTATTTTTTAATCTGTTTTTCTACTATAAGGTTATATAGGTTTACCATTAAACATGATTTCATAAACATGAAATATTAAGCAATTATCACTTTTCTTATTCTGTGGCATACAAAATAATTTTTGTTTAGTTTTCTAATTAATCACAAAAATAAATTAGAACTTTTGCGTTTAACATGTTTTTAGCTTTTATGCTAACTTATATTTTTTCAGCATCTTTATTTTCATTTGATTACTTAAAAAAGTTTAAAATCGCCTTAAACTGTTGCAGCTGTTGTTTTTCCATTTATCGAAACATAAATTGGTCCAGCTTTTTTTAGTGTGTTTTGAAAATTTCATTAAAACATTTATATTTTACATGTAATTATAATACAATTAAAGATGTGATGTAGAAATTTACTTTAATTTTTAGGAATTAAAAATTGAAAAATAATTGACCCGAAATTTATATAATAATACACATATTTTAAAAATGACAAATTTACTCTCATTAATATGCATTAATTAATTTTTTTTGGTTATTATTGGATATTTTTAGTTTATTACAAATTTTGTTTTGTATATTTCAAACTAGTTATATGTAGTAATAACAAGACCCTTAAATTATTCTTTTAAATCAGTTAAAAATAAATTCAATTTTCGTAAAAAGAACTAAGTATAATATTAATAATTTAAAGGTACCTAATTGCTTCAAATTTAAAATAAAATGTTACTTATCAAAATTTAAATTTTCTTAGCTAAACTTTTTTTTATACTAATCATTACGTCTCCAATAAATTTCAGCGCTACTTAAAAAAAGCATCTTTTTGAAAATTAATAAAAATGATATAAATAATAAGTAATAACATTTCAATAAATTAAATCATTTGATTCACCGGCAATAAAAACAATTCTTTTTTTTGTAATTTAGATTTTTTTAAAAAATTTTCCTTACCAAAAATGAATTTTTCAATAAAAATCTCGATTTGCGAGTGGGATAATCCGTTCCGAGATCCATATTCAGTTTAAAATGACTCCAGACATTTTCATTGTAATTAGTAGTATAATAATTGTTGTTTCTAAAACCTTCGCTGTTATTTACGAAAATATGAATACTTTCAAAATCACGCACAGCTGGAGGGTAAGATGTGTAACCATCCGACATAATAACTCAATCATTTTCAATATTTTCACGCTGACTGTTAAAATGATTTCTTTTCTTTTGTTTTACACTAATTTCATGAATAGTTCACTTAGCCTACCTTAAACAACCCCACAAAAATCCACGGAACTCCATTTTAATCATCCATCTCGTTGGAATCATCAGAAATTATTCAACCATTACATATCACAGTTTCATCTATTTGAACTTCAACATTTAAAACACCAATCTTGAGATTTATTTGCTTAATTTTCTGTAATAAATATTTTTTGATTTTTATATAAGGTGGTTCAGAAACTTTACAAGTTGAAAATGCTTGAGAATTATCATAATTACAAACAAAACTATAAATTACTATCAAAATAAATGAATGCTTACTTTTGTTCCTTGTTGAATATTTTATGAAATTGAAACTTTTTTTTTATATTGTTGGTTTATGCATATGTATGCCTACCATATCTTTTAAGTTTTTTTTTTAAATTTTTGATATTGAATTGCATTTTGAGCACGGTTTAATTTCCGTTAAGATGCAGTTTTCTAAAAGCAAAGAAAATGTGTCTCTTGAATTGAGAAAAAGTTCTGATTTCATATTTTTGATTTCAGTCATTGGTGTAAAAAATATTTTCAATTATTAAATTTTTTTGTATATTAAAATTATTAATTTGTTAAGTAGCTCAAACTTTTATTTGTATCAAAATGTAAATTTTCTGGATCTTAATTCTAAAATGCCCCCACAAATTATTAAAAGAATTTTGAAAAATTATAATTAAAAATACTAAAAATCTTAATAATTCATAGTTATAGTAATTTAATAAAAAAAACCAATAAGTTGAATTACTTTTTGAAAATCCTTTAAACAGTCATTCTCCCACCACATAAAAAAACTGAGGTAGTCATCTAATAAATTTTCTTCTATTCCCATCATTTTTTTTGCCCTCAATTTTTGCGTATTCCAGTAAGATTCTACATATTGTGTGTGAACACCGTTAACGGGGTTAACAAAATTATGGGTATGATTAACAGTAAAATGGTAATAATCTAAACTTTTAAGATTGTTGTATGAAGCCCACTGATCTGTATGTATTATAGATCCGGGTAATACATAAGTTTTAATGATATTAATCAGTGTTTCAGCTCTTCTGTCAGGAACTCTAACCATTACTCCTCTAGCAGGGACAAAGCTCGTATCTACCATTCCGAGAACCCATATTTCATTATCTGTGCGTCGTCCAACATGATATTTTGGTTTGTGTCGAAAAAGTGATTCATCAACATTCACGATTATATTTGGGCCGCCTATTCTAAGAAGAAATCTTGAAAAATACATTCTGCATAGAGTGCGCAATTCGGTATAAAATCTTTGGATTGTTTTGATTTTACAATCAACTTCCGCTAAAACAGCGCAACATTGTATTTCTTGTGTAAATTTCCACAATATCTTCAGACAATCTTTTAATGATATTCTAAATTTTTCTAGAAAGCTTGAATTCCTTATGCCTAAATTCGTCTTATGTTTGATACATTCCTTGTTAACACATTTAAATACATACTTATCTTCTATTTGTGTTTTATAGGTTTTTTCTTGTTAGAATTACAGTAATTGCATTTAATAGTTCTTTTTAAGAGTCCAATATTTTTCAAAAACTCTATTTACACCTCTATTGGTGCATGAAAAATTGGTTCTAGGATTTCCGTGTAATATTTCATAAGTCAGTTAATGGGATTAATTTTTATATATTTTTAAATTAAATAAAAATTTGATTTAATCTTAATTACTTACCCTAAACTTTTTTTATAAAAATCATTATATCTATAATAAATTTTAATTATTTTTTTAGAAATAATTTAATGATATGTATTTTTATGTTTTGGTTACTTTATTGTTTTAATAATTAAATTGTATTTTAGATATAAAATGATGATTTTTGTCAATTTTTATGATTTTATTAAGAAACCAAATAATTTCTTACTTTTTTAAAGTTTTAATATAGTCATTCTTTACATATACAATTAAATTAATTTAAATCATAAATGATGATTCTTGTCAATTTTTATGATTTTATTGAGAAACTAAATAATTTCTTACTTTTTTAAAGTTTTAATATAGTCATTCTTTACATATAAAATTAAATTGTGTTTTGGATAATAAATGATGATTCTTGTCAATTTTTATGATTTTATTGAGAAACCAAATAATTTCTTACTTTTTTAAAGTTTTAATTTAGTCATTCTTTACATATAAAATTAAATTGTGTTTTGGATATAAAATGATGATTTTTGTCAATTTTTATGATTTTATTGAGAAACTAAATAATTTCTTTCTTTTTTAAAGTGTTAATATAGTCATTCTTTACATATAAAATTAAATTGTGTTTTGGATAATAAATGATGATTTTTGTCAATTTTTATGATTTTATTGAGAAACCAAATAATTTCTTACTTTTTTAAAGTTTTAATATAGTCATTCTTTACATATAAAATATAATTAATTTAGTTTCTAATGATTTGAATGACTTCAAACTTTTATCTTATTCACTAGGAACATATAAAGATGTTCACTATATTGAGAAGTTATCAATAAAATATCAAAATGTTGTCATTTTACATATTTTAAACCATTTGTTCAAGTATAAATTAATAAAATTTTCAGAATGAAGAAAAGAATGGATAAAAATAAAAAGGATGAAGAAAATCCAACGTATTAGATATTTTAATTTAAATTAGATACGATCAAGGATTCTCAAAGCCTAGAATATTGGTAATATTGCCTACAAGAGATTTCTGTTTTGAATTTATTAATAACTTGATTCAAATTCTTAAAAAAATCAACACTATGGTACATATGTTTTAATAAAACTAGAAAGTAAAAGTTAAACCAATGGAAAAATTTAATAGCGAATTCGGACCTAACGACAACGCCAAGTTGCTTCCTAATAGATCCTGTATATTACAAATTATATTTAGATGATTATTATGAATATTTTAATGGGAATACTGACGATCATTTTTTATTAGGAGTTAATATTAAAACAAAACGGAATGTGAAAATTTTTTCAAAATATTCCGATTCTGATATTTTAATCGCTTCTCCATTAGGAATAAAAACATTTTTGGAACCTAAAGAGTAAGATATTTGAAAATTATAGGGAAGAAGAAAATAAAAACATAGATAATTCTAAGATACTTTCATCTATTGAAATATTGTACGCAGATAGAATTGATATGTTACTAATGCAGAATTGGGAGCATTTTATTGATCTTTTTGGAGTTTTAAATCACATACCCAAGGATAAGGGTTCTACTGATTTTTCTCGTTTATATCCTTGGGCTCTTAATGGATACTATAAATATTATAGGCAAACAATAATTTTCAGTAATTACCAATCAGTAGAGTTTAAAAGTGTTTTGAACAATATTTGTAAAAACTATGCAGGAAACATAACAATACAAGATAGGATTATAGAAGGTGTGTTGAAGAAAATACACAATCCAATCTCTATTACATTTAATAAAATTATTTCTGATAGTTTAAAGGAAGATTATGTTAAACGGTTCAATTTGTTATTCGAAGATATATTGTGTAAATTTAAAAATCCAGAAAATGGAAACTTGGTAAATAATATAGCTGTATTTGTGCCGTCATACATAGACTTTATTAAAATTAGGAATTATATGAAAACACAATTAATTAACTTTCTCCCTATATCTGAATATACTAATTTATCATTGATATCCAGATTCCGTTCCAAATTTTCATCTGGGAAGGTTCAATTATTGTTATTTACTGAGAGATATTATTTCTTTTATAGACCGCAATTAAAAGGAATCCATCATTTGATATTTTACGATTTACCAAACAACTTTGAGTTCTTCCAAGAATTGGTGAATTTAGTTTACGTTAATAATGAAAATATAATTAATTCGAAAATTATTCAGAAACCAAAGAGAGTTTTCAAAACGGTTTCAAATATTCCGATTTCTTCTTGTCATGTAATGTATAGTAAGTACAACATATATTCGTTACAAAATATATTTGGAAACATATTAACTAATAACTTGTTAAATTCCAATGATTCTAAGGATTTTGTCTTAAATCCGGAAAATGGATAATAAATTTATTATTTTTTTTTGAAAAAAATTTATATCTGAGAACAAATCAAGATAAAGTTTACATTATGACTTTATAGTTTGAAAGAGATTGGAATTTTTAATTTTTTTACATTAAATTATTTAAATTGTAGAATTTATGTTGTATCAGCTAACTACATATTCAACATTTTGTAATTGTTTTATTAAAAAAAATATTTAACCCATATGAGTTTTATAATGTAAAAAAAATAAATTCATTTTTATTACTAAATATTAAGATTATGTGCTATGTAACTTATGAGTATAATTTTTGTGGTAATTTTATGTTAATTATGAATTTTATTTTTTGGTTAAAGGTGATTCTAACTTGTTTGTATGTAAATTTTTAGAGATAATAAAATATTTGTTATCCTTCAAAATTTAGTAAAATAATTTTAGACACTACCATTCAGATCAAATGGCATGACCTTATGATAGATTTTTGATATTGACCACTGAGAGTCCAATAATATATCTTGTTTATTTGGTATCCATAAAAGATTATTTTTTTAGCTTTTAAAATAAGTATTTCATCCCTTTGAAAAAATGTATATTGACTACCAATTGTTTTTTTTATAAAATAATTAAAAAATTCATATAAATTACACCAATTCAATTTTTACACATAAATAGAAAAATTTGAAATAATTTATATTTAAAAATTCAATATTTCGTTATCCGTATTTTTATATAATACTTGAAAATAAATTATGAAAATATTTTGTAAGAATTTCTTGAAAATATATAAAATGTGATTAGCCTAAAATCTTTTAAAAAAGCTACGCCTTATACGAAAAAAAAAGATTATTTTATTTTAAAAAGTTTGTTGCGGCTTATAAAAAATGAGGTTTGTAATTGAAATTTTAAGGTATTTAAAAGAATTGTATTCTTATAGTGTACATCTAAAAATACAACCATACAAAAATTTCTAATTCCTTAAAATGATTAGTTTAATGACAAAATTTAAAGTATTATTCTGTCTCTAAATAACGAACACCCACGGTAACTTTTTTTCTAAAGTGTTCTTTATAAATAACGAATACTAATATATAGTTAAATTAAAAATGGACAAAACAGCAATTAAATATTAAATGTGAAAAATAACGATAAATTGGATCGAAACAACCAAATATTTTTCAAAATCAACTTTTTATTCTTTTTTTCTTAAATAGTCGAGAATTGTATTAAATTTTTTGATTTAACTATTCTCAACTCTAGTTTTAAACGTGTAAAAACTGCTTAATAATTCGGGCTGGGTTTCCGCGAGATAGAGTTTAATATCTTTCAGCCGATCCCAAAATTCCTGCTTTGTAAGTTTATCTATGGTTATAGACGATTCGTCTTCTTCATTTCCGTCTTCAAGATCATCAACTTTAGAAACATCATCACCTTTAATTTCGGCACCCAGTTCAGCTAGTAGCTTGTCTTAGGATAAATATTCTGAATGATTGCCGATAAAATCGTTAGAATCCAGCTCAAGATTCGGCGTGGCATCTAATTTTCAAATATCCAACATAAAGTTGTCCAATGCTTTCTTAAAGTAATTAATTATAGTTTCCTTTGTAACCTCATTCCAAGAATCTATAGTCAGAAGAAGTGCATCGATCAATTTCAACTTCTTTACGATATCATAATATTTTTCTTCCGATTCTAGATTATGTTCAAGATTAAGTTTGTTGTTGAGCTTTCTTTTGTAAATTGACTTGAAGGACTTAACTATTCCTTAGTCCAGCGGCTGTATAAGGGAAGTTACATTAGACGGAAAGTATATTAAATAAATGTTGCTGTATTCGACGCAAACGAGGTGAAAGGGAGCATTATCCAACGTTAACAATATTTTCCTGTCTTCCAATTTCATTTGTTCGTTTAAATCATGCAGCCATCTGCAAAAAATATCGATTCATATCCAAGCCTTTTGATTGAATTCATAAGAAATTGGTATCGTTTTAAAGTCCAGATTCTTAAATCCTCTCGGGCTCTTTGATTTTCCAATAAGCAGAGGCTTTATCATTTCTCCCGTAATACTTAAATAGAACAATAATGTTACGCGATCTTTACTAAACTTTCTACTAATCTGATTATCATCAGAATATCATAGATTTCTAGTTGGCGTTGCTTTATAGAAAAAGCCCTTCTCATCTCAGTTGAAAACATTTTCTGGCCTATAAGTCTTCAATTTTTAGGAATATACTGTCTTAAATTCTTATATTTTGTTGTCATTAACCATGCCTGATTCGCCAGAGATCTTCTTGGAACTAATTTGATGCCTTGTCTTGAAGCTTTTAACACAGCCATTAAAAGTACAAAAATTGTTTAAACCACACGATTCAGTCATCTTAAAAGCTGTATTTTGCAGGTCTACATCTTGAATTGTTACCCACTTTCTTCTTTTTTATTAAAAACCATTCAAACAATTTTTAATCATAAATACTAGTTATAAAGCTAGTCACAACATTTTTGGCGTTTTTTCTTGCATTATATTCTAACAGCTTAACTCTGTTCTATAAAATCCTGTTCAAAGTACCAAAGGTACATCACTCAGCTTTACAAGATCTCGCTGTGAAAGCAATCGATTTTTAGATTCAAAATCTATGATTGCTATTTTTTTGCAAGTGAAAATCTTATCTTCTTTTTTTCTCGTTGACGTTCGACATTTTTGGAATAAAATGAAAACTTAAATCAACAGAATTTTTTGGCATCTTTTATTATTTAAAGTACATTCTGTTTGTTATTTGAGGTAAACGTTCAATGTAATATGTCTTCGAGGTAATAAAAAAAGAACTGGATATTCGTTAATTGAAATTGTTTGTTATTCACAACGTTCGTTATTTAGAGTTTTGACTGTATTATTGTTTGTTTTAAACCTAGATTATGACAATATTTAACTAAATCTAATATGGCATTTTATATTTTGCAAATATTTCAATTTTAAATTTCTTTTGTTTGTTTGGAGGAAATAAAATTATTTATTTAAGCTCTATCGTATCAAAAGTATGGTTTATCTTTATTTTGAGTCTATGTATTATTATGCTATCATAAATACAAAATAATATTTTAAATTTAACATTTTTATAGATTCTTATATTGAATTTTATTACATTTAAAAGTAATACTTGTGTATGTACAAAAGACTTTAAATAGTATTATTTTCTGTTTATCCTGATGAAATTAAGTTTATTTACTATAATTTAGTTTTCAAAAAACCTCATATTAACAAATTAATGACTCTAGTTGATAATTTTATATATAAATAATCACTTTCTGAAACATAATTATATACATCGGGCACTTGTTACTATCACTTATTTTTCAGAGTATTTCTAATCATTAGTTTAAGAATTTTTTTGAATCTGAACTGATATAATCTGACATTTTATCAATAAGAACCTTTTACAATATATAATTATTGGTTTATTAAAATATAAATTTTATAATCACTTTATAACTATTAAATATAATATATTTTCACTTATAAGCAATCTTATATATTTAAGAATTTAAATTTACTAATAAGATGGAATTTTTCTCGCCATTTTACATTATCAACTATGAGATCTTGTTGGCAAAAATAATAATACTGTCAAACTTTTTATTTTAATTATTTTAGTTAAGAAATCTGATTCTTTTACCAGTTTTGTTTAATTTTTAATGATTCTAAAATACTTTTTTTATCATATCATAGAATTTTATACTATATAATTCTTTTCTGGTATTTTTTAGGTAACTAATGACACGAAATATCATCAAATTTCAAATATTGTAAATAAATTAAGACCACAACTAATAAATATGTTTAAACAATTATCATATAATTTATTAAATTTTAATTATAAAAGTGATAAAATACCTAAATTATTAATGGTATAAAAGAAATATGAACATTTTATTAGGAACTTTTAATCTCTTCAATGTTTTGTAATCTTTAATTATTTTCAGTTGATGTTGACATATAGCATGAGAATGTAAAACAAAATATAAGTTTATATTTTGAATTTAATCACGGTATTCAAATAGAAAAATTTATAAACGTTTTTATACTGAAGTAAGAAAAACATCAGGAAACCGTCAACTGTAATATAAAGAATTTAAATTACTATTGGTATTTCTACAAAATCAAACATTTTGAGTTTATTTAAGTTTAGTAAGTGTACAAAAGATTATATTTATTAATGAACCATATGATATAACGAATTAATCATAAGAGAATATAAAGACATCATTTAAGAGGTATATATAATATTCATAATTAAAATCAAACCAGACAAGGTTTCATAAGCTTAGTAGTTTAATATAGACCAAGTTTCGGCAACCTATGGCACGCGATGGGGTTCTGAATGGCAC
>CAKKLC010000960.1:11394-34160 GCA_918559645.1 Ceratonova shasta | reverse complement strand
AATATAATTTAGAATAAGGGCGGCACCCTGAATCATATTCGTATAGTGGCTTGGCAAATCACAGCTAAAAGGTTGCCGACCTCTGATATAGACTGTTCTCTCCATCTTATAGGTATCAAAAATCTAAATGCAACAATTTCTATAAGATATTAGATTTAAATCTACAATATCTATAATTATCTGACATAATATCCAAACTTAATATATTGATTAGATAATCGTTTTTGAATTATATAATATTGGAAAAATCAATATATGCTGTATTTATGATCAATTTTCCTAGTTGAAAAATATATTAGAATTAACAAATTTTACATTAAATTATAATTAAATAAATTTCTGTAATCGTATAAAAGATTCCAAGAAAGTTTAAATTATGTAGATATTTTTAATTATTCATTAAGATGAAGGCTAACCATTTGCGCGCAATGATCCGAAAAAGTCCCGAATTTGCACCTCTGTCCCGGAATCTCCCTTTGGCTACAATATGTCCCAGTTTAGAAAATTTATTCGTTTTTAAGCTTTGCATATATTCGTAACGGAAAAATTTAGAAGCTCATTCGCAGCTAGGTCATTTTTACATTATGAAATTTTTGAAAATTGGTTTAAAATCAACATTTGTTCTTAGAAAGTACACAAAGTTATTTTTTTTAGTTGTAAAATACTTTTAAGTATGAATTTAATAATTGCTTGATTTAAAGTATAAAATTAGTTCGTTTAAATTATAAAATGTCATCAGCAAGTAAACATCGGAAAACCTCATATAATGATAAAAACTCTAGAGAGTTTGGATTCATACAAAAAGTTCAAGATGATGAATCACTGACGCTTTGTAAAATCTGTTCAAGTTGATTTCTTGTCGTTCATGGTGTTTGTCGAGTTATTCTGAATCACATCAAGTCAGATTGTCACACATGAGGTTTAAACATGGATCATCAAGCAAGAAAGTCAGCGATTATTTTCAGAAATTGACAACAACTAATTAGGAGCAGAAGGTAGCTTGTAAATAAGCAATTTTTGCATTTCACACTATAAAAACACAATTATTCATTTCGTTCAAATGACTGTACTACAGGACTTATCAGAGGACTCTATGATCTAAAGTTTTCGTTCGGAAAAACAAAGACTGCAAAATTGATTTTCAAAGTATTGGTTAAATTAATTAACAAACCGATCGAAGAAGCATAAAACAATGCAAATTTTGTCTCTTTTATTACCATTACATCATACCATGGAAACATAAAAATTCTGCCGATTGTTGTACGATATTTTACTTTAGTCAAAGGTTTTGTCAACAAGAAATTGGCTACTGTATCGATTCCTAATAAGCAATTAGAGAAAATCTTCAAAGAAATTTTAAAAGTGATAAGGGAGGAAAGATTGGTAGATTGAGTTGTTCCATACGCTGCTTATAACACTAAGCTAAACATTAGAGGCGTTGAAAAGAATAGAGAGAATAATGTTTAAAGAAAATTTCAAAAAAAATTGAATTAAAACAAATTGTCAATTGATGTATAGTACAAATAGCGCATAACGCTTCTGGAGCTTGATGTGAAATTCTCGAGGTAGACATTAAAGCCATATTTGTAAAAATTTATGACCATTTCCATATTTTTACTGTCAGTACTACACAATTTAAGAACTTATGCCAAGACATTTATCAAGTCTACTTGTAAATTAAAAGCAACTCTGGAACTAGCTTTCTTACTCTCGAGCCTGCATTCAAAAGAATTATTGAAATGTTTGAGCCTTTAAAACAATATTTTCTAGGCTTAGAGAAATGTGCTCCAGTAAATTTGTTCTTTCTTCAACTATTCAAAAGGAAAGTTTTAGGTTCTCTTCATTGTCAACCAGATCAGGAACATCAATGACTGCGTCAAGAATTTTGAAGCATCATCAACTACTTATTTTGAAGCTTTCGACGAGACTGCAACATTGAAAGTCAAAATTATCGTATGAATTGTACTTTTTTGCCAACTGCTGCCCAATCAGAGTATGACATGTTTGACAAACAAACTCAAGTAAGCATCAAGAAAAAAATCAGAAATTTTTATTGAACAACAATCGAATAAATTGATTTACGGGAAAAATCAGTTAATGGATCTGATGTATTTTCATGGATTATTTTGCTTAATTATCCAGCATAGAGTGCTGTCAAAAAATCTTTTAAATTTACTGAAGACATATATGGAGAGTAAATTCAATTTAATCCAATCCAAGATCAGCGGAGACTTATTGTTTGATTAAGTTCAATTGATGAAAAGCTTTGTCGAATCCAATTCAAACGTCTCGACTACCAGAAAGCTTGCTATCGATTAAGTATGATGCCGAATCTTAACGAATTTTCAACAAACTGTTACTCAACTCGTAAATTTGGAAATGCTTATGGAGTTTCTGTTTTCTTTAGAAGGTACTTCAACAGAGGTTGCGCGACTTTTTTCGTTAGCAAAATAAATATGGAGCAGTCAGAAAAGTAGATTGGAAATAGCGACTTTTAATTCCTTACTTACTATCTTATTCAATGCAGATTTTAATTGCAATCAATTCTAAGACATGATTAAAAAGGAAAAATAAAGTTTTCCTCAATAAGGGGCACTCAAGTGGAAAATATGATCAGAAAAATTGGGAATATCAAAATTTCAACTATAAAACCACTAAAGGTGTAATTTTGACATATTTTTTTTGTATTTTAGTGACAATTTCAACTATGTCCTATATTTCAACAAAAATTTTCCCAAATTTTCAAAAAACTTTCTAACCAACCTATGAACATGTGAATAAAATATAAAGATGTGTTGATTCTAATTGTTCATTTTTATAATAATAGGGAAAAATTTGGAATAAAATTTTTAAATATTGATTCAAAAGTATTAGATAAAGTGGAATTAAATTCAATCGAAGGGAAAATTTTTAAATTATTTTGGTAGGACTTTTTGTGGATTCAATACATAAGATTTGGATTTATTATGAAGCTTTTTTATTTTACACTTATTTTTATCCTATAGAAAAATTTTATATGCCAAAGATCGAAAAAAGCTTTTGTACTGTTAAAATTTCTATTTATTTTACTTTAATTTGATACAAAATCAAGTAACTGAGACAATTTGGTAAATCTATTGGAATTAGTTTAAACATAACAAAATATGTCAGCTGGTAAAAAAATAATATAAAAGTGATAATAAGGAGTTTGAAAACGTCCTAAACTAAAAAGATAGCATAAATTAAAAAAATACCTGTAAAAATAAGCAGTGAAAAAGGTTTAAAATAAAAACATAAAAGAGTTATTGTTTAATTTTAGTTTCCATTGGACAATAATCAACGATTCTTATATATTAATAAAAAAGAGAAGAAATGTAGAGCCTTAAAAACTTTAAATTTTTGATAAAACAGCAAATTACGATTTTTTTGTGATTATTTTATAGCTTTAATAAAGAATAATTTCTTATAAGAATTGCCACAAACGATGAAAATTGCTTTATATACAACTATTAAAAGAAAAAAATAAATCTACAAAAGAAAAAATTATACCAACTTGTAAGCCCTAATTAATTATAAAAAGATACTTATTTGTTTTTGACAGGATTGGATTCTCGTCATTCATTAAAAATTATTAAAACCTTATTTAGATTTTACTACAAAATTATAATGTGCTGAAATAGATTAAATGAAGAGCTGATAGAAAACCAAAAAATTTGGTCAAAAATAGTAAATTCATTTTATTTGAGGAAAATTATACGTTGCATGTAAACCGGCTCACTCAGTACAAAACAAGGAACTTGAATTTGAAGTTTTGTAGTATTCTTTTATTTGTATAAATTATTATTGGTTCTATAGTTTCAAAAACCTCATAAAGTCATTAAATAATAAAGTCTGATTACTACATAAGTTGGTACTAAACTTTTGATAGTCTTAATAAGAACGTTGAAAATAATGGCAATTATTAAGTTGATTAATGTTGTACTTATTATCTTAAAATTAGAATATTTTTATGGGCTAACTAATCATCATAATTTTCTACTTTATCTCATATTTTGTGTAGGTGTTTAAAAATAATAATAATAAGAAATAATGTAATATAGGAATAATTTAAATACAGTGGTTTTTGATTCAATAATTAACAGAATTTCAAAATTTTTTTCTGTAATACTAAATTTGATTATAAAGGCAAATTTTACTTCTTCAAAATATCAAATATCCTTTATTTATTTTTTTAACAAATGAATTTTTAAAAAAAATTGGAAAAAACTTTAAGTGGGCTTAAACATAAAATTATTCTTTTGAATATCACATTTAGATAAATAAAATCATTTATAAAATGAAATGAAAATTAATTAAAGGTTGTTTTAAGCAATTTTTTATAAAAAATCTGAAATAAAATAATAAATAATATTATATTTTAGGATAAGTTACATAAAATTCTTTAATCTATTTCAAATTAAAAAAAACTTTCGAAGTATTGTCACAATAACATTTATTGTAGTTGTAAAAATACATATTTATCGGCAATTAATAATTTTTAATCTATTATTTTTGCATAAAATGTCCAATCATTTACTTAATAGATAACAAATTATGTTGATATTAGTCATATTTGATATATCAAAGAATAAAAATACATTTTCTTTACTATTTATTAATAAAATATTTTTCTTTGAAGACTTTACTATTCATAATTTCAATTTATGATAATAAGGGCAAGTCATTGATGATAGATATACAAAGATTTAAATTTCAAATAAAATATATTGTCATATATGAAATAAATCTGCTCAAAACTTATTTCAGATACTTATAATACAGTCCGACCTCTAAATTGGGAAGACCAAACGTGGGTAAACCCCAGATTATAGGAAAAACTTGCATTTTGGGGCAAATTTTTGTTTATTTAACAAAATCAAAAATTTACATAGAAAAAAAATCAAACTAGGGAATTATAAAAAAGAATTCAAAAAATAATATAAAACTCGTCACGAAAACTTAACAACATTTACCAAAATACAGATATGTTAATTATTAAGCAAGTAAAGTATAACAGATCGCAAAATTTATGATAATTTTCAAACATCCAAGAATTTGTATTGAATTAAATGTCAAATGAACGGAATTCTTAAAAATAAGTGTGTGGATGATTCTGAAGAGGACAAATGCAGTCTTAATGATGCTTTTTATGTGAGTTTTTGTAGATTGAAGGGAAAATATACCCATAAGTAGTCCCATTTTTTTAAATTGTTGCTTTAAAGGTGTCTGAAAAGTCCTAAATAACGAAATTTAAAGCCTCAAACGATTAGTTGTTTAGATTCAACCAAAATTTTCGAATAAAATTTAAAGCATTGAAGTGAGAAATCAAAATCAGCAGTTACAAATTCCGCTATTTGTTTTTTGAAAAAAGGAAAAAAAATTATTTTAGGTATAAAAGCAACAATATTTTTAATTGCGATGAAACATCACTTTATTACAAGGCTCTATCCACTAAAAGTTTTTTTACCCCAGTTGATAATTTTTAAAGTGTGAAAACATCTAAAGAAAGGTTAACTGTGCTTATATGTTGTAGCTTACAAGGCAAAAAAGAAAATCCTCTTTTAATTGGTAAATCAAAATCACCCAGAGCATTGAGAAATGTCGATTTGCAATCAATTGTAGTGGAGTATAACCATTCATGTAATGCAAGGATAACCAGATCAATATTTGATAATTGGTTTGAAAAAATTAATTTCCGAATAGCACATGAAAATAGGAAGATAGCCTTAATTGTTGATAATACAACATGTCATTCTATTACTAGAACACTCTCCAATATAGATATCAATTTTGTCCTAAAAACAGTACATCTCTTATTCAACCATGTGATCAGGGAATTATTAAATCCTTTAAAGATAAATTTTAAAAATTTATGACCGCAAATATGATCGATGATATGAATTCCGCTGACAATATAGAAAAAATAATTAAAATAACAACAAACATTGAAGCAATTTGCGTAGCTAAATTAGCATGGAATGATGTCTCATTAGAAACAATCATAAACTGCTTTACTAAAGCTTTGGATCTCGAAAGCCGCAAAAATTTAAATGTAAATAATGAACAAGACATCACAATTGAACAATATAATTCCATAAATATAACTAGCGAAATCAAATGATGATGAATTTTATGAGTAAGAGAAATCTAATTTACAACAAGAGGATAAAACTTATACCGCTCACGATGAAAAATTAGAATAGAGAATTCGGAAATCTCATTTAAAAGTATACTTACATTTTTGAAATGTAAATGCCGTGAACATGTATTAAAGTTTTATAAATTAAAAGCAAAAATTATGCAAACTGATAAAAAAAAAGAACAAAAAACTTGGAACTATTTTGGATTTTTTAATTAAAAGATAAGTTTTTAAGCTTTTTTGTTTATACCGAAAAAAACCTGTTATACGAGGTTAACCTCCAAATGAGGCGATGTCTTGCCAAATCTGGAGGTTAGATTGTAGCATGGGAAAAGGTAAATGTTTTAATTTGATTTAATTATATGAATAATTTCGTTAAAAATCAATCAATAATTAAATTTATACGAAATATAGAATTTATAGCTACATTTTTAAAATGTTAACATTTAATGAAAAAAATAATAGTATGGCGACGTATGTTTTACGTTATTCTATCTATTAAACTAGTCCTTTGCATTCTATTTTTAAATGAAGAAAAAATAATATATCAATTTTAACATGTTTTTACAAAATATTATTGGTACTAATAATTAATACTCCACTAAAACGTAAGATTAGTTCAAGCTGTAACTCGGAGGTTCCAAACCTTGTGCCCCTCTCGCTATTCTACATAAACAGAATTTTTTTCATAAACATTATTCTAAAATATGATTTATTTTGATTTATTTGTTAGTTTTAATTTTTTTTTGACTGCCTAGGTTTTTTAAATATGTTCGATAGTTGTCCAAATTGGTCTAGTGGCGAGCCAGACTACACTATTTACGCTAGCCTGGAACGGCTAGTGCCATTTGCATATCACACCTTTTACACACAGAATACGCAAAATTAACTAATGGAACGAACGCCACGAACTTATCCGATTTACGCCAAAGGCGAAAATCACACGGCATAAAACTCTTATTTCTTTTCGGCGATCATCGGCTTACTTATAAGTTTCCGTGCATATATGGAGTGATGCGTGCAAAACATTCCTCGCCTGGAACCGCTTTGTTGTCATTGTGATTGCTGCCCTGTTCGAGTCGCGACATTTAGATAAGAGACATGTTTGTCAGACGAAACACGAATTAGAAGTTTTCTATAAAAAAAAATTAACAGGCTAAAAGCGAGTTGCGTAATTTATTGTATTCATAAGCGATGATCTATTAAAAAATTATTATTGAGGAGATAGTTATAGTTCTTGTTATAATATATTTATGCATATAATGCAGAACAGACTTGAGCTATAATATTGATATTATATTGTACTTCAATTAATATTTTTTTAGCCCTAAAATGAGTGGACCAAGTAAAAGTCAACGAATCTATAATTTTAACACTGACTGTGGAAGAATTATATTGTTTCGTTAATTTGAAAAATAAATGCGTTTATTTGTTGTGTGGTAGTAGCATTGAAGCGCCGAAAAAACATAACGTTGAACGACACTTTCAGACAAATCATGGCACTTTTAATGTAGATTATCCTCTTAAATCTGAAGTAAGAAAGAAAAATTTGTAATCTAAAATCCAGTCTAACAGCACAACACACTGTTTTCACCAGACATGTGGAAAACTCTAAAAAGGCCACTATTGCTTCTTTCAAAATATCTCATATGCTCGCAAAAAAGAAGAAACCTTTCATTGATGGTAAGTTGTTTAAGTAACTATTTTTGATTGGTGCGGTTGTTTATTTGAAGGATTTTTTAACAAACATGAGATTGTCTCAGCAATACAAGATTAAAAGTTGTCAAATAACACAGTCACAAGAAGAATACATGCAATTTCAACAGACATAAAAACTCAGTTAAAAACTGACTTGGAAATATGTTATTGGTTCTCGCTACAATTTGATGAGTCAGATATATCAGACACCACACAGTTAGCAGTTATGGTAAGAATGGTGTTTAGTAACTACACAGTAAAAGAGGATATGTTACAAATATTACCTATAAAAGGACAGACAAGGGGTGTTGATATTTAAAATACATTCAAAACATACGATAAGTCAATAAACATACCTTTGCACAAGCTGTTTGCAATAACCACTCATGAGGTGCCAGCAATGATGGGTTTAAAACAAAAAGATATTTTGACCTCTGCATAAAGGATGGTTCATTTTCAAACTTCTTGTCCTACCTTTGTATTGTCCACTTGGAGGCTCTGTGTTGTAAAATGTTGCCATTTGAACACGTCGTGAAACAGTTACATAAATACTAAATTCTATTCAAACAGCTTGTTTGCAATACCGACTTTTCAAGACCCTTTTAGAAGATACTGAAGATAAAGAACATGATCTTAGTCTGCATACTGAAGTACGTTAGCTTAGTAAAAGAAAGGTTCTTTTCAGATTTGTGAGTTTAATAGAAGAAATATCAACATTTATATACGATAGAAAGGAAGATTATGATGAATTAGCTGACTCTGGCTCGCTGATCGAATAGGGATTTCTCACAGACTTCATGGAAAAATTGAATTCTTTGAATTTAGAGTTGCAGGATAAAGACAAAAGCATAGCTGAAATGATAAGCTCTGTAAAGTCATTTTAAGATCAATTGGATTTGTTGATATGACATCTGCAGATCAGTTCTCTCGTGCGTTTTCCACATATAAAGAAAATGCTAGGTGACAATGAATTGAATGGGACATTATTTATTAAGCATCTTTAAGAGTTAAATAAACAGTTTGAAGAGAAATTTTTGCAGTTCAAACATATTGATTTAAAATTTTTTTTCTGTATCAATCCTTTTACTTGCCAAATAAATGTTACTGAAATAGACGCATGAATTGCAGATTTTGTTCAAGGTAAGACAGAAGAACTAGAGTTAGAAAATTTGGACCTTAAGAATGATATTTTGCTAAAATCTTAAATTTCAGAGAACTTTTGGAATACCTTGGATAGTAAAAGTTCCCATTGTTGAAAAAAGCGGAATATAAAATGGAATCATTTTTCAGTTCGATATATTTATGCGAAGATTATTTTCAAACATGCACTTAATAAAATCAAGATATATCTCGACTCACCGATGAGCATCTTTATGATTGTCTGCTAACAGGATTATTGTCATACAATCCTAATTTTGAAGCTCTGGCCAATGAAATGCAATGTCAAATTTCACATTGGCTTAATGATATTTTTTTAATTTAATATTTTCTTTGTATTTGTATTTGTGTGTTTTGTTTACTTTCTTTACGTTTTGTAAATAAATTTCTCTGTGTGTATGCAATTTGAAAAAAATACCAAATAATTTTATTATTTTGAAACATTTTTGTTTATAATTTATTATTACATTATGACTATAAGAAAATAAATTATGGGAAAATGACAAGTTATGGAAGGAGTTTTTCGATTTAAAATAGTTGGTGCCTGCCACCCTACAGATATTTTAGAATATGCTCTATAGTAAAAAAAAAGGTTTGGAACTTCTGCTGTAACTTAATAATATAAACGAGAAATGATTTATATATTATTTTCTTAGAAAAGATTTTTTTTTAAATGAAATGAATTTATCACGTGAATACATTGAGTAGTAGGATAATATTGTTTAAAATTTGTTTTACATAAAAAAATTTATCAAGCTTTGAAATGTTTATAAATAATTTTAGAATATTTTTGGCTTATTTAAAATTAATTATAGAGAATTGAAACAAAAATGTATTTAAAATGATTTTTTTATAATTGATTCAAATTAGAATCTTCAAAAATATTCACTTATTAGAATTTTCAAATTAAAAAAGTTTTTATGTAGATTTTTCATTTATTTATGACATATATTTTTATATATTAAAAATATTTAATTTTAGAAGAAATTGATTACTTCAAAACAACATGGCATTCTAAAAAAATGTTTTTAACTACAATTATAATATTTGAATATAATTTCATCAATTTTATAATACACTACATCTATTTTAATATTAGCAGATCTTTTTTAATAGAAGGATATTAAAATTTTGTAAATAATTTACTGTTTAACGTTTGATTCAAACAATATAAACTATTCAATATTTGTTACTATAATATTCTATAGAAAACTCTATTTTATCAATTAATTGAAAATTACAGTTTCAAAGTATACTGCGTCAATAAAAATCTCGTAAATTATAATTGTAAGACAAACATAGTTGTCTTTTATTTTTTTATTTATAAATATCAAATTACATATTTTATCTTTAGTAGTAATAAAATAGTATCTTTAACTATGCTAAAATGTCATATATAAGCCGCGGCTCATATGAAAAAAATATTGATTATATTTTTAAAAAGTTCGCCGCCGCTTATAAAAAAAATTGGAATTTAATTTTAACTTACAGGGTGCTGTTTGTACAAAATGCGGCTTATATTCGAAATTTTAGGGTAATTATGTTTATTAATCAAAGTAAATTTATAATATTGAGACATACATGGATAAATTTTGTTTTATTTGGGGTACATTTACAAGATGTAATTAAAGGTAATTAAGCATATATATAATTGATTGTATAGTATTAAGTTATAAATCCTAATTGTTATAACATTCTAATTTACTTATTTTATACATATTTAATATATTTTGAAAATAAAATGTAAATTTTTTTAATACAGTTTAGATTCATTTACATAATAATCTCTTGATATAAATAATAGATTATTTAAAATTATTTTATGAACATACCGATCACTAAGAAGTCATTTAAATTCTAAAATATTTTAGTAAAAAGAACCAATTTTATTAGTTTTGATTATTACCGAGTTATAAGATATAGGCGATCAGCTGCTATGAAGATTTGTTCAGCATTCATACTTCCTTTATATTCACATATATTTTAAAAATCTTAAAAGTTAACTTTTCTATATAATAAAGTACATGAGTAAGATCTGCCATTTATAGAGTTTTCAATAATTTTAATTATATGTGGTGATCTAATAATTACATAGCTTTTAAATTTGTAATCTAAAAACTACTGACCAGGATCTTATAGTAGTTGTTTCAGAATTGTAATGAGTGTTCATTAGAGTTAAAGATAACTACCTCCTCTGAATTTGAATCATGTAAAAACTAGGTAACAGATGACTCTAATCTAGATTAATAAAATTAATTGTCAGTTAGTTCTAGGAAAACTTGCAATTTTTATTTAGTTTTGAAATGTCCTATAGTTGCCATTACTCATTTAAAGTATGATTGGAATTAATATTTATTCATTTATTTTAGATTTTATAGTAAATAATATACTTTTTCAGCTAAAAGTTATTTTGGGCTCAAATTTGATGTTTAAGGAAATAAGATTTTGCAATTATTTTATGTGATTCTTAATTAAGAATTTTTTTTATGGAAAATTATTTCTTAAACAAAATACAAACAAAGAAGGACAAAAATATTTTTTTTTCTTTTGCTAAAACCGAGTAAAATATTCAGTAACAATTTAATTTGTTAGA
Source organism: Ceratonova shasta (assembly GCA_918559645.1). Classification (NCBI taxonomy): domain Eukaryota; kingdom Metazoa; phylum Cnidaria; class Myxozoa; order Bivalvulida; family Ceratomyxidae; genus Ceratonova; species Ceratonova shasta. The sequence goes on along the minus strand of CAKKLC010000960.1, from coordinate 22,554 downwards.
AAAAACATTATTAAATTAAGCTTGTCGAAACTTTTAATATTCAAGATTTATTTATTGGTGAATAAATAATGGTTTTAAATTTTAGAAAACACAAAATTTTGTTAGTAATTATCGTTCAGTATAAACTTGATTGATTTAAATTTAGATGAGGTAATAAATTCTCGCAAAATAAAAATTTTCTGTACTAACTTCTTTTGATAGAGGCTTTTATCTGCAAAATTCAATATGTATTTTGTAGTGTAATTGACTTTTTCCAGAATTTAAAATAAATATTGACATAAAGTCGCAAATATTATTTTCTAATTTAGATCTCGTTTCCCATTCATTGTTTTACATGAATTTCAGTTTGTGTCCTCTTGTGCATTGAATCCTGAAAAAGATATTTTGCTATTTATCATATAGATGCTAACTTATTTTATTTTTCTTTATATTTATGTTCATTTTGTAAGTAATGTTCTTAAAGAATACATCTGTTGTCTGTTAAATAGAACATATAATTTCCTTTGGTATAGTCAAAGTAGAAAAGTAATGTTTAAAACGGTGTATGACCTATAAGGTCGCGGAAGGTGATTATTATGAAATGCAAAGCAGATGTCTGGAGAAACTTTTTTGTTTATAGTTAATATTCAATATATTCACAGCATACAATACCTTATATACTACCCAAATGAACATTACTCTCCAAATAATACAATAATACAACACTACTACTAAGTTAGGAAAATTGTTACATTACAGCGCATCACATCCAAAAGAATTACATATGACCCAAGGCAACATTCAACTCCAAATAAAACTTAGTCCAAATTGTTGTCTACATCATCGTTTATCTGAATCATTCTGCATATTAAATGGCTTGATGCATCTAATAGTCTTAGCTATATCTTCGTCCATCCCATACTCGTCCCAATTCTTATCATAGCCTGACATTACATGACCTAGCACCAGTATATGGGATTTGTACAGCATCATTTCTACTAAAGATTAAAAACGCCACTTGCCAGTGGTTCTAGGAAGAGAGATGATGTTATTATGCATATATATAATTGAATACTAATTATAAAAATAAACTTTTCATTTTGAGAGTAATGATCATTTTTTTAGTATACAAGATGTCGTATGTTGTAGAAATTTTGAATATTAATTTAGTAAATTAAGTTTTCACTATAAGTATAATGAATATTAGTCATAAAAAATAATGGTATTTTCATACCCCTGCTTCACTTTCATAATAAAAACTTTCAGCGTACATTTAAGTCACGGAACATTTTGCCCTGCATTCTTAAGAACTATAAAGTTAAAAGTGTTTGGTTGCAATTTTTTAATGCATATATTCACATAAGTTTTTGTAATATTGTTTAGATTCTGAATTATGATAATCAAACATAATGATTTTACAAATATTTGAATGTTAATAAGATTAATAAATATAATCTTAATTTATATTTGTTATAAACTAAAAGAAAAATAAATCAGAAACACTACCATAAAATAGGTTTCTTGTCAACATAGTAATATAATAAAAATACGTAATAGTGTTTCAGCTATTAGAATCGCAACATTAACAAAAATAAATTAAAACAACAAAAATGAAAATAGAATCAATATTCACAATAAATTTTTTTAAGTAAAATGAATATAAAAATATTTAAATTTCAAATATGCAAGGCTTCGAAGTTTCACAAAATTTAGGGAAATTTCATGCTCTCACAATAAAACAACGTTTTTTAATATCTCACAAAATATACTTGTAACATAAATTTTCTTATGTTTACATTTATTTTGCCAATCCTTATTTTCCACACAAGTATTGGACATAATGTGAATTTTCAAGAATAATACGTTTTTATATATAAAGTCGTATACTGACCTTGATAAAAAATAGCATGAAAATACATATGGTATTGGGTATAGTTTTAGATTAAGAATGAGATTTTTAGTTATCAACAATCAACTTTATTAATAACTAATTTTTATTTTAAAATAATATTTCAAAGAAAAATGGTAGAATCATGAGTCAGAAATTTCCTAAACAGACGATAATTGAAAAACAATCCTCTGTCTAAGATAACTTTTTTCTGATACTGGTGTTTATATAACCCTCTTTAAAGTAAATTTCATTAAGACAAGACCATATATAGTACAATAAGTTTTTCAATACATTTTAGATGTACCGTCATCATTTAAAACGTAGTTTTACTCAAAAATTTAGAGGTTAATATTAAAAGTCATATTGAATCTACAGAACAAACAAAGAATTTAAAAATTGTAAAGTTTAAAGCTTTTATAACGTCATTTATCATATCAAAAATAAGGTCAAATTTAATGTATGCACTAGATTATTAAACTTGAATGTTTGATCCTAAAATGACCACTGGTTTAATCTTAATATAATTTTTTATTGTCTTTTGCCGATAATTATAGCTGGATTATTCAAGAAAATAATTCTAGACATTGTTAATGCCAAAGTATATTTTTTGAAAACATAAAGTGTATCTGCATTCTTAATAGTGCACCTAATGATAATATTTTGCAACACAATATCCATAAAATGAAATACTTTATTTTTACTGTTAACATATATGAAAAACAAAATAAAACTAAAGAAATTGAATATAATTAACATTTAAATTATTTGATGTCAACCAGGTTTATCAACTGCTGTTTTTTGACATATTTGTGACAATTGGTAGAAATTTTGTAACAGCTGGAAACATTTTTCATGTAATAAACATAATATTAACCGAAATTTCCGGATAGTGGCAGAATTGCATTAAATTTTCTCTTTAAAATAGAAGTCTATATATGAGTGTTCTGAATTCAATTAGCAGCAAATCATAAAAGTAAAATCTTGAACCATAAGTTAAAGCTTCACAATGTCATAGACAATAAATTGAACCAATATAGTAAGGTATTCAAAATATGAACGGAATTTAAGGTGGAATAAATATCTGTTTATTTTTATAATTAATTTGTCAATAGCACTTAAAAAAGCCTGTTCCAGAGGATTATTGTAAGTTCATTAATAGCTCTTACCAAGGAAATCTAATAAACATAACAAAAAGATGATTAAGTTTAAAAAATTATGATTCATAGAACACTGCATTTGTAGAATTTACTGCGTTCTTACTTTATATTAGAATATAGTAGTAAATAAATTTATTGGAAGTCTCAGATAATTTTTAATTATAGTATTAGTGAAGTAGTTTAGTCTTCTACAGATCTTCTTGACCTGTTTTTGAAATCTTAATAAAATGACCCATCTCTATATTTGTTCCAAGAACAAATGAAAAATTTTCTAAAAATTTTTCTCATTAAATTCTTGCGACAACCAAATATTCTCAAGACAAAATTAAATCTTTTTTAAAAGTGGTGTAAAATTATAGAAAATCAAATTTTTGTTGGAGCATTTTTGTTAGCTTAGTGACTAAATCCAAAATGAATTAGTTACAAATAGAAATTAATATAACAAATTATCAAATAAACATGTTTCAAAGTAGTGTCAGGCAATTTTTCCATTACTCAGATTATTATGCAATCGATAAGATGACCATAGATGATCATATAATCTCAGAAAGCAAATTTATATATGTTTCTATTTAACTGCAAATAATGTTTTATTATTTGGTTTAATTTGTCAAAAGATTTAATCAAATCTTTTTAATTTTCTAGACTACAAGACAAGGAAGATTTATTTTAGGAGATTATTGGTTTTGAAACAATGGTAATAATGAAAACATACATTTATCCAATAGAGATAATACGGAAAAGGTCTCGTACATTAGAATGACATAATTTTTTGTTTAATTGACATTACTAAATAAAAGTGTAACCAACACAATTAGATTTGGAAAGATGTGATAAGGAGCACATTATATGAGAAATCCAACCTACTAAAATGCTCATGATAAAAAAAGGTTTCTCATATATATTTAACAAAAAAACAAGCTTAAGAAATAATAATTTTATTATATCATCACAGACCTCTATAATGACAGTGATTTTTTTTGTGCCCAAATCTACAACAAAGTACCAAAGTTTTAAACCATCAGGGGAATTTGTTTATAGGAGCTAACAAGTAACCTTGGATCTAACAAATAGCATAGATCAAAATGTATTCCAAATTTGAGATATTTTTGTTAATTTTGTGAGTGATTGTTTAATTTTTTATAAATTGATTATTACTGGAAAACTAATGATTATAAATGTAAATATTTATAAAAAAACTATGAAATATATTTATGTATATGTAAGTGTGGTTTACTTTATAATGAAAAAAAAAGTTGTTTTTTTATCAGGAGTATTTTGCTTTTCTGGTTCACTGGGATTTAAAACGTGTATATACCAAATTGCACACTATTAGGGTTATTATAAATACTGCTTCGGTTAACTTGTTATCTTGTGTTTTATGATATTCAGCAATTTAATAAAATGGAAATTTTGCAATGTTTAAAATGCTATTTATAGATACAAAGAACAATTATATTACACAGTAGGAATTAAACTGTAAAATAATATAAGTTTGATAATACATTAACCTGACTCTATTGCAGTGTAAATCTAAGTGCGCAATTCAAAAATAAACTTAAAAAGTTTTTTATTCTGAACTTTCTGAGTCCTGAATGCATTCAAATAGCGATATCTTGAGTACAATTGAATTTTTTGCATCTGGAAACTCTTTGGTTTGCTGTTCAACAATTAAGAGCAAATATTGATTTCGCTAAACTAATTTGGTTATGGCAAAAATTGAATCATTACTCAAGTGCAATTGTCTGTTCAGGACAGTCATCGATAACTTTAAAGGAAGAGAACCCTGTTGTTGACTTTTGAAAGATTGAAGTTTGTTGCCAGGTGGAAGCTTCAGTCATGAGAAAAATGTTGTGAAGCAGAAGAAAATTAAAGAATAGCATGGATGACGAGGTCACAAAATCCTTTAATGTCACATAATGAAGTGCTGAAGGATCATTTGTTCAGCGAATGCACAATTCTTGTTTTTATCATCCTAATATTTCTCCATAAGCTGCCTCAAACAAGAGGAAAGATTGTTTATCTCATCCAAACAGACACTTTGAGAAAAGAGAACCAGAGGAATGAGTTCTGGACTTTGTAAAAAGATATGTAGACCAATGGTTTTTAATGCCGTCCGAAAAATGTAGGAAGAAATATCCCTATAATCAATAAGAAGCTTGATGAAATCCAGATCATTTAAAGGTGCGTTTACTGGAATGGGACACTGAATCCAAGCTTAAATTTTAACTAATGATGCAATAATAGCAAATTTTGCAATTGATAGGTCTTTATGCTTAGTCAGCTTAAATTGATGATGCAAGAGATAAATCTCCATGGTGTAGATTATTTTAGAAATGCACCTGGCATGTTAATAAGCTTCTGAAATACGAAAACGCACCCAAAGGGTAGAATTCCTCACAGGAAGATAAGATTTAGAGTCAATAGTTCTTTGTAAGCTTAACGTAGCAAATATCTTAAGTTCTATTTCATTTGTAGGATATTTAAACGAAATGTGATGAATTCTTGTTTTTAATGGATTGAGATTTTTCTCCCAGTCAAACATCGTATCATATACCAAAGTAAACCTGTCTTTTTTTAGCTAAAAAGTCTTGTAGGGCTTGATTGACAGCATATCGGGTCATTTTGTACTACTCTTAATATGTTTTTGAAGACTTATACACAAATCAAATCAAGTATATAATGTCTGCACGCTAACAAAATTAGCTTCCTACTCCATTTTTTTTAAGAATGGCACATATTCTATTAATATGGCATGTATTCACCTCAGTTTTGTTGTATGAGCAGGCAGATATCTTTTCTGCCAATCACCAATCCTTAAAAAAATTGCAATTCCATTTAATACAAGTCTACCGTTCCTTCTTTGACTTTTGGCACAACCAAAAGCTTCTAAAAACCCAATCCAGAGACGAGAATAGCAATCAAAACTTATTTCTTTGGATTACCATCTATTAAAGCAAGTAACTTGCCATCAAATGGATTACCTTTGGACCATCAACTTGGAAGCTTTCTTTGATGTCAGTTGCTTTTCTGGATTGAGGTTTTTTTCAGACTCTTCGCACGCTACTCCTTGACAAAGCAATTTCTTTTGCTTTTGAATCACCAAATCTCGTCGCAGCAAGAATGTGAACTGTCTGTCTGTCTATTACTTATTCTAGTGCAATCAAGAGCAGAAGCTATCACGAAAGCAAATTCACAGCTTTGAAGCAAGGTCGTTTGGGCAGAATTGTTGTCGATTTTATCGACACTGGAAAGTATTAGTTCTTGTCTTCCTTCTCTAAAATATCAGTGCTGCTTGGTTCTAATAGGTCAGCATGGTTATATACTACAGCATCATCTTTTGGCTATTCTTATGCAAGTCTTTCAAGCAACCTATTCTTTATGTTGTGAGCTCGCTGTTCCATCTTTGTCAATCTTTTGTCGTCAGTTCAAATTACCGTGTGGCTTTCAGTTCGTTGGTCATGCAAAAAAGCCATCTTCTTTAATTCTGATCACAGTGTGAGTATTGATGGGTGCTAAGTCAAATATGGACGATGAGAAGCTGACAAAGTCAATTTCTTTTGCACGTTGAACCTCACGGTACCTGTCATTAAGTACTTACAACTTTTTTATGATAGTTCGTTTTTAGCCTGAGCGATACACGCTTTATCTCAGTTTTTTAACAGTCTTTTCTCAACGTCAGAGTTAGCGTCTATCTTGGGCACTTTATTAATTTTACGTAAAAGAAAATTGTAAACTAATAAAATTTATCACTATTGAAAGAAATACTTCAGAAAAATCTTCAAGTGGCTCAGCTTTTAAATTAACAACAATTTTTGACCTAGTAGTCATAACTAAATGAATGATAGTTATGTACGGCAACATTTGATTTTATAAAATTAATTTTTGTAAGTAAATTAAAATGCACTGTTGAGGCTGGCTATTTATATAAAAATCAAAATTCTAGAGTTGCTATAATTTTCCGCAACCTTTTCAAGTTTTCCATATTTTTCTAGAACCTTCTAGAGATCTTCCAGAACATTCTATGCTTGTATAAATTTCTAGAACTTTCCGAAACCTTCTAGCTTTTTCTGTGTGCTTTATTTATACATACTCACATTCAAAATGATAAAACATTTTATTGTCGACGAGGTAGTACTAAATGAAGTCATATTCATGAAATTTTTTCTGTGCTGTTTTGAAGTCAAAAGAAACACAAAAAATAAAATGCCAAAAAAAAATATGACAAGAAATTATTTTGGGCCACCCTAATATATATACAGACAAAATCGGTTAATTTCATAGCCTTAGGACCAGCTTTTAATATGCGATTATCCGATAGCCAAAAGAAACAATTATAAAATAAAAGATAAACTAGAGACTTGTTTTCATGTTTTATTACGAATATCAGTATTACAAAAATATTTTGAAAAATGACGCTAAATTTTTTTTGAAGTTTACATAAAAAAATTTAAATCATTTCCAAAAAGACGATTAAAAACGAATTAAAATGGTGAATTAGAAAAAATAACAGAGAAGCATCAAATTGTAAATTACTTTTTGGCAAAAAAACTTCAAATTATTTATTGGTGAATGTTTAGAACGCTAGCCTCGGATACTAGTTTTTGCATAAGCAGTAAGGGATTCAGATTCCCGCAAAGAAATGTAAATCTTGATTTTACAATCTCGAATGCTATAAACAATAGCTTATTAGACAGTGAACGAAATTTTAATCACTTGCGTTGTCTTTTTTTTCAATCGTATCAGAGTCAAGCCGTTTGACTAGGTCTTTACAAATGTGCTAATATGTTCGATCGCTTTCGAGCGTTAAGTCCTCGTCTAGCCAAATATAGGCTATATGCGTCTAAATAGTGATTAAAATTGACGATTTATCTTCCTCTAGTGAGAAACCCAAAAAAGGTTTGTGGCTAGCATGCGGTTTTAGCCCTCTGAAAAAGCAATTATAGATTACGTTTACAGTCACTCCTCTCTTTATGCTGCATATACGTCCTGAATATCATCTAAGATCGTGATTCCTTTAGCGAGATCTTTTACTGTACCGGTACTCGCGTAAATTTAGACCAATAGTTTATGTAAAAGTTGTTTCTGGTAGTGATTTTTTAGGTTTCTGATGATAGCGTGATCAAGTGGTTATCTTGAAGGAGTAGTGTTTGGTAGGGAAAACATTTGTTTCACAGCCTCAAGCTTATCACAGACGTTGTGCAAGGCACAGTTGTATAATAAAAGACACATTTACGATGCTGTATTTGCCATGCTATATCGAAAACCTTTAGCTACTCTTCAAATATGGAAATTGTCATCTTTTTATTTTTTTTCGCTTTCTAAGTTACGGGTAAAGATTTTACATGCTTCATGCAACACGGCTTTGCTGAATGTCTCATAAAAAGTAATTTACGTGTATCTGTTCCGTTTATGTTTGTTGTCAGTAAGACAGTGATTCATTTCTTGGCTTTTTTTCCCAATACGGCTTCTCAAATTTCATGAACAATCTGCCATAAGAAAGTGCTCTAAAATATAAACCTGTTTCATAACATTTATAGATGACCTCCGCTCTGTATTTGACTTGGATATCAGGCCACTTTTTTGTTACACAATATTCAATTGCATAGAATCGTTGTCATTTTGTTTGCCATTCTGCATCAGAAAACCATACATACTAGCTCAGGCTAGGGTTATATGGCACTAAGTTTTTAATCAAAATCTATAACATCAAGCATTTTCGCCAGTTTTTTTTGCTTTTCTAATAAGATGCGACCACTTTGGCAAATCTTTTGCTCTTGCTTGCTTTTACCAACGCAATAGCGCTTCATACACTTATTCATGCAAACTTTCTCTGGCTCTTTTTTTACGAGATTAGAATTCGATTGATGTGCTGCTATTAATTTATCCTTATTAGTAAAAATTCGCAAAATTTGTAATTGAGAAACACCGAAATATTCAGCAATTTGTTTCTGTGGTATTTTCTTTACTAGTTCTTTAGTGAAGAGGAGTTTTTTGCATTTAACTTGAAAACTTTCCTTTTGATTGTTTTCTAAGACATTTTTTATTTCCATTACGAACTAAACCGTTAATTTTTAAATTTATCGATAAGTTTAATTTAAGTTGCATAACGTCACCCTATAAATTTAAATTCTTGTTCATAATGCCACTAAGTAAATATTTTGCCGATTGTAATTAAAAAAGTTAGTATTTCAACGTCAACTACATTTCTCCATTCGTTTGCAAGTCAAAAAACCCAAAGCAATTAACACTTGATATTTATTGAGGATATTAAAACTGTTATCACATATACGGAATATGCAATTTAACGGTTAAATTAAATGGTTCTGGGCATATGATTTACATGTAATTATCCTATTTATGCGATTATGCGGTATTCGAATTACCGGTGGATTTAAGTAATCCCTTAGAAGAAATGTTTTGGGACTTTGAAAATGCATGCAGTTATCCAATTTATGAATTTATTACGTATTTAATTAACCGATTTTGTCTTTATATGTATTTATATATATTTATAGGAAATATTATTTTAAATCGTTTAATATGCGTAAATTTATTAACATTGTAAAATATCACTACCAGAATCAAATATTTGAGATTTTTATGAATTATAGGAAATAAAAATTACAACGTGGTCTTTTAATATATTTTAAAAAATTGCAAAAACTTTTTATAACAAAAATTAATTTGTGCCATCCATTCTATATACCCATTTTTTTTCATTTCTCATTAATTTTAATTTCTCTACCTTAATATCTCCACATATGACGTCAATCAACTATTAGTGTCTTTATTAAATATTTTTTGTTGTTTATTCTAAATTTAAATCCTATTTTGATAATTTTAACATTTGCAATCATTTAAAATATAATTTTTTTATAAAATTCCTGCTATTGCTTATTATTACTATCTCCATTCTTAAATAATTATAAAAAGTTTTTCATTAATGATTTTAGGATTTCTGGAAAATGAAGTTGGATATTTTTTTTTATAATTCAAATTACTAGCATAAATAAAGAATTATTTATATTTCTTCATTAAAATCACTTAATTAATACTCTGAAAAAGTTATTATTTTTCTCATTAAAAAATCATTAAAAAATTATTAAAAAATAAATTGTTAAATTGCCATCAAAAATTTATAATAAATTATTATTAAATGCTTTCCCTTATAATATAATTAAAAATAAATTAAATATTTCAGCAAACTTTAAAAATTCACAAATAGTATTTGTATGTTAATATTATTGAAATGCAGATGTACTATTTGTGGGCGTCAGAATATAAACATAAGGTATTGCTATCGTTATTTAGTCATTCTTAATTTAAGTGTCACTTCTAAAAATTTTCTTTAGCTTTATCAGATCATAACTCAAAAAAAAATCGGATTTATTGATTACATTTATAAGACCCTTATATCTAAATCATGAATTTGATAGTTTAAATTTTGATATATTTTCTTAATTAAATTAATTTGAAATAAAAAAATATTATTTCTAGTCAAGTTATATATTTTTTTTAGAATTAAATAATTAAATATTATTTTTTTTGTCAAAATTATTGATGTACAACAATTATAAATAATTAAAATATTTTTTAATAAATAAATAATATTTTTAATACATAAAATTAAATTTTTTTTATTCAATCATTCATAAAATTAATTATAGGACTTAAAAATAATAATTATATTTCCTTTAATAATATTCTGTTAATTTTCTTACATCAATAATATTATATATTTACTATTTGTAATTCATAATATAAAATATCTCCATTGATAATAATGAATATTGATCCACTATCATCCCTAAATCTACACATACATGAAATATTTGATGGCTTTGAAACTATTTATTTAATATTCATATACCGTATAATTAACATAATTCAATAAATATCTTTCTGGAATTCTAGATGAATAAAAAAATATTCCTAATGAGTAAAAAAATATCTTTAATATCTGGGCTATTCCTGCTAAATTAAATATCATAAACATTAAGCCATTATTTATACCAATTATAATTAGCGGTAAAACTGATATGATGCTATAAATTAAGAACAAGCCTTTGTATTTACAAATAATTTACCTGATTTTAATAATCTGTATTTTGGATCAATCATAAACTTAGA
>CAKKLC010000955.1:4004-21023 GCA_918559645.1 Ceratonova shasta | reverse complement strand
AAAAACGTTTTGCAACAACGCTTTTGCCTATAATACGTCAAGTTTGCCGAGTTGGTTGCATAATTCATAAGGATCAGTGGCGAGCCTACAATAATATTTGAGATGAAAATTACACCCATGAGACAGTCAAACATTCAATATTTTTTTTCGACCCAATAAAATTGGTTCACTTACAAAACATTGAGAGTCAATAGATTGAGATTATAAACATAATCAAAATGCGAAACGCTGTACTTGGAGAAAAACTAAATCTATATCTTAAAGAATGGATGTGGAAAATCAATGTTTTTGGCAATAATTGGAATGAATTATTCAATTTAGTTAAAATTTAGTAATTTTTTAACTTGTTTATTTATTTTTTATATTTATTTTAATTATTTTAATTTTTTAATTATAATCTAGGTGGCAAAAACGCATAAGCTCTAATAAATAAATTAATACTAACAATTTTGAACATGTTTTTTCTTCTGCGCATCAATAACACGTGCATAATAAAATGTGTCAGACAAAATAATTATGAAAAAATTGAAATGTATAAGATATTTAGAAGCCAATTCTAACGCAACTGACAATCAAATTGCTTCTATATTTACTCAAACAAGCAAAAAACAAGTTTCCTGAGAGAACGATTAAGGAATTAAGAAGAAAGAAAAATGAATTATTAAAATAAGTCGATTTTCAATTGAAATAAAAATATCTAAATCCAATATTAAAATACGGTAAAATCGATAAGGACTTATCTGCTTGGATAAACTTAATCGATTTTGCGGATAGAATAATGTATGATGGCATGCTGATAAATAAATGTTTATCTATAGTAAAGACTAAGAAAATAGAGAACTTCATAGTATCAGTTGGATGGCTGCTTAAATTTAAAGCAAGTTGTGAATTCAAACAAATGAAAAATCATACGAAGAATCATTTACAACCAAATCTTAAAATAATGAAGATTTTTTAGAAGTTTTAAATGAGAAAAATTAGTTTTTATGATCCGGAAAATGTATAAAATGCGAACAAACCCGGTCTTTTTTATAAACTTATTCCATCAAAACGTTGTGCAAACATGTGAGAAATGGATATAAAATTTTAAAATATAGAATATCCGTCCTTTTATGTGCAAATATGACGGGAACAAACAAGTTGAAACCATTAGTCATAGGTAAGTTTGCAAAACCACGTTGATTTAAGCAAAAATTCGATAGAAACATGTAAAATATTTAAATTCATCGAGAGCTTGAACGACTGCTGAGATTTTTAACAAATGGATGTTGAAAAGAGATTGCAAACTCTATACCTTAAGACATTTTTTTTTATTAGTTATTGATAATTGTCCCTCACAACGTTTTGATGTCGATTAAAAATCAATTAAAAAATTTTTTTGCCGGCAAATCTAACATCAACTCTACAGCACTTAGATCAGGGGGTGATAAATTCTTTGAAAACAATTTTTACTAATAAAAAATTGTCTGATATTATTGAAAAAGTTTAAAGTGGATGTAATGTTTTTGATTTTTATAAAAAACTGAAAATAAAAGATGCAGTAATTTGGATAAGTTTTGCTCGGAACGAAGTATCAGCTTTAACAATTATTAAATGTTTAAACATGTAAAATGCTGTGAGGGAATAGAAGTTTCAGAAATAACGCAACAATATGAAGTTAATTTATTTGATGAATTTATTGAGATATCCAATATTTTAAATCCTATTGATGAAAGGCAGTTAAAAAAGGTTTGATTTTGATAAAAACGACATGATGCTGAGCTTAGCAAATGAATCAGAAAATTTTAATACTGATAAAAATACAAACGAGGAAGTTTGTGATGGAGTGTATCAAGAAGTAATTAAAAAAAAGTTACTAAAAAGGAAGCATACACTACTTTTCAAGTAATAAAAGACTATTTTAATGAAGAAGGTTTTTTTGATGAAAATCTAATGATTTGTCTTAACCAAATTAGTAAGGTTTTAAACAATAGTAAGAAAATAACAAAATTGGATGATTTGTTAATTAAAAAATAAAGTTTATTTATTATTATATATTTTCTCTCAACCGCTACATTTTTGTACAGTGCCATTTATGGCAGATGAGAGAGTAGACACTGTACTTACATTTAAGACTCTTGAATGATAGGCGTGTGAAAAATGTATTTTTATGAATCTTTGATAATATCATCGAAAGAACGTATCAATAAAAGCAAACAAATTTCAAAATTGTAAACAGATTTGCATTAGTAGAATTGTTTCTGAAAATGTTTAATGTAATTTTATGGTCACAAGTGTTTTGTTGGCAGAAATATAAAGTGCTACAATTTCTGAGTTCGAAAAATATTTTTTGATAGTTCAGCTAGCCGCAGTGTTTTATTACAATTTATTATTTGGAATTTCAGAAAAATTGCATTAAATAGGTACTGTTCATTTTTTCAACAATTTCCAACTGTAATTCTGCAGATAAATATTCCTGAACTACTTTAAACTGCATAAGAAAATATCTACCCCTAATTGCATATTCTTTAATTCTTTAAATCTTTAAAACTAGTTATAAATTTGCTGAGTAGTTTCATCAATACTTGACTGAAATCTTTTAGTTTGTTCTCACTCATCGTTACTAGCTTGAAAAGTATAATTAAAGATATTTTGAAAATTCTAATTCTCATATATAAACTGCTTTATTCCTTGCAATTTTTTTATTTGTTGAATTGGGTAAAAAGCAAAATCGGTAGACCGTTCTTGGTCTCTGAAGACTTGGAAATTAGATAAACTGTCACTTCATTTCTTCATAAAATCTTTTATTTCTGTATTTAAATTTTAAAACCATTCAACTGAATATTAAAAACTTTTTTATTTTACTTTAGTGTAAAAAATAACAATAAAATAATTTTTTTTGATTTTTTTCATAATTTTATATTGTACCAAGTATTAATATTGAATCATATTAATTAGTTTTAAGCCACATTAATTATATGGGTAACATGTATTGCGACTTTAAAAAGGTTTTATTGTTGAATGAAAAATATTTAAAAATATAACATTGAGATTGATATTCTAAGTTTTTAATTATATTTTAAACTCTATTTGTAGTTTATTGCATAATTTTTAAATAGAAGAATTAATATTATGAAGAAATTTGGAAAATTTATTATAAACTTAATGCTCTGTCATTTTTCTTTTATCAACTGCGAACAATCTAGTCATCAGTAATATCCAATCTTCTATCAAAACTTTTAATAAAGATGAAGAATTTTGCGATTACACTTCTATACTTACTTTTATCAGTTTTTACTTAAAAATATTGAAAGTTTTCTATACTTCGTCTTTATTTAGTCCACAATTTTGATGCCATATACCCTGTTTTCCCGTCATAAGGTGTCACCTTAGTAAGTTTTTTCTTAGTCTAAAATTTGTTGTTAATCTTTACTATGTTACCTTTTTTTATAAGGTGTCATCTTAGTAAAAAATTGTTTTCAAAATTTTTTTTAAATTTATTTTTGTCAAAAATAAACAAATAAATTTATTTAACGTGTAAAATGTCAGGACGACAAGAACAACCTACACATTACAATTTAAGCTAGATGCTGTCAATTATGCTTAAAATTAATCGCAATCAAAGGCTGCAGAGCATTTCAAAGTACATCGAAATCAGATTCAACGATGGAAAAAGCAAAAAATTTTAATGGAATCAAAAAGAAGTAAAGAGGCCAAAGTTGTAAAAAGATTACGACTGATATAATGACTAGAATTAAAAGTTTAATTAAAACAGTGGGTTTTGAAGCAAAGGAAAGATGGATTTTTAGTTACTGGAACTTTAATTCTACAAGAAGCTCGTGGACTGGCAGTACGTATAAAAATTAATAAATTTAAAGGCTCACCACACTGGATTTTAAAGTTCATGAAGATTAAGAGCCTTGTCATACGTGCTGTCAGTTCAGTTGGTCAAAAGCTACCTGATTATTGGCAAGGAAAGATCAAAAATTTTGTTGATTTTATTTCTAAACACAAGAACGAATACACACTACAAAATATAGGCAACATGGACGAAGTTTCAGTCACATTTGATATGCCTTCTCAATTTCCAGTTGAAGAAAAGGGTTCTTCTCATGTTCGAATAACAACATATGCAGCTAAGAAAAATCGCTTTACTGTAGTCTTATGTGTCACTGCTGATGGTACAAAACTTCCTTCATGTGTGATCTACAGACAAAAAACTGTTACTTATGTACTTATCTATCAAATACCATCGTTTCTGCAAATGAAAAATCCTGTATGACTTCCAGCAAGACTTTATTATGGCATGCAAAAGTATGGATGAAACGAAAAATGGCTATTTTTAATCAAAAGTCTCTTCTTATGATTGACTCGACAACCTGAACATAGAACGGATGAAGTAAAAACAAAGTTTGCTGCTACTGGAACTTTAAAAAGAATAATTCCAGGAGGATTAACAAAAAAATTGAAAGTTCTAGATATTAGTGTCAATAAGTCATTTAAGGCTCATCTTCGACGCCATTGGGAAAATTAGATGATTAATGGTTTCAAGGATTATACAAAATCGGGAAATTTGAAGAGAGCTTCTTATGAAGAGATTTGTCGTTGGATATTAGAAGCGCGGATAGCTGTTCCTAATTCGGCAATCAAAAACGGATTTAAGAAAACAACAATCAATTTTTATAATGATGAACCCGAATTTGCTGATAATTTAATAGACGATGAAGTAGACGATAATCAATTAGAAGAAAATGAAACCGATGGCAATATTTGCAAGCAACTAATTGATATTCTTTTAGATGAAGAAAATTTTGGTAGCGATAATGAAGATGAAGAATAAATTTTTTGCTAATCTTTACTAAGGTGTTTTTGTGTAAAAAAATTAACTTGCAAAACTTACTAAGGTGCCACCTTATAACGGGAAAACAGGATAATCAATTCGCTCCATTCTTGTTTTTCACTATAAACTCCGATACTTGAACTCTTAAATTTTTTATGGACATGAAATTTAATTCATATTTATCATTAAAGCTTTAAAAGTCTTTTGATAATTGGATTATTTTATAAACACATTTTTTTGAGCAGATATCGGGTTTTTTTAGGATTTTTACACATCCTTATTCCTGTCATTCATAAAGTATATTTTGTTTTGAAATAACAAACAAAGTTAAAATCTTTAAATACCACCACTGCTTTATACCAATAAGAAATTATGGCATTTCTCAATAAATTAGTAAAAAAGTGTTTATAAACCCATTCTTTAAAGAAAAAGACGAAAAAATAATTCAATTATTTGTTTTTTTAACATCAATATTATATAACAGTAGATTATTTTTAAACAATTAATAATTTTCAAAGTTACTAAATCAAGTACCCTAAAATCTCATATATAAGCCTCGGCTTAAACTAAAATAAAGATGATCTAATTTTTAAAGAAGTTTGGTGTGCCTTATACACGAGATCAGACTACCCTAAAATCTGGTATATAAAGCTCGACTTGTACAACAAAAAGAGGAATTTATATTTTAAGATATGGGTTGCGTTTTATATTCGAAATTTTAGGGGAATTACAAGAAACAAAATTAATATAAAAAGTGCTGTTTGATCAGTGATAACTACTGATAGGAAAATAATTTCACTTAATTTACCCTAGCGCTTCTCTTCACCTCGCTTTTTTCCCATATTAAACAACACATCAATTACAGAACATTATAGCTTAACCTAAAGGTTATGCGTATATAATTCTACTAAATAAAACCTACTTTATACGTCTTTAACATCAAAATATAATTATAGTATAACAAGATTATACATGTTAATAGACCCTTGGCAGACCGTACTTTGTCCATCACTAGTTTTTATCATTATATAAACCTAAAATATTGGAGCTAAACATTAAATCTCTTAAGATTATGTAAAATCTGAAATCATTAAAATAAGGGCAGCTGACTGCTAAAAATAATCTCATTTTGATATAATGGAATTTACTATATAAAGGTATAAAATATCAAAGTAAAATTTCAAACATTTATAAATTGAGTTATTTTTTATTAGAATATTTTCTGGATCAGCTTGAACAAATTTTTCAAAAATTTTAGAAAACATATTAGAGAAAATATATTAAAAAAAACATTTTTCAATTTAGAATTCTTATTACATTTTAAAATATTATAATATCGAGGACTATTTTATTTGAAAATTAATAGGTTTTAAATTAAGTTTGAAAACTTATATATTTAAAAAGTAAATACACTGGGTTCTTTTTTTATGCGATAGATGCGTTCCAGGTAAATCCGCATATAAAAAACCGCACAAAAAAGACATACATTAATATGCAAAATGATGGATACGTTCCATTTATTGAAAAAATAGCATAAAACCTAAATAATGTTTTAAAATGCTTAAGAAATCGCATAAAAAAAGATTATTAAACAATAAGATTTAAATTTTTTTTAATCATATTTTAATAAATGGCACATATGTAAGTTAATAACAAAAACAAAACTTAATATGTACAAAAACATAAACAAAACTTCATTTAAAAACATATTAAGAATTTTTTCATCATTATTCGCTGTCTTATAATGTGCGAACCCGTTTGCGGATTGGTGCTAGATCCCTTTAATAACTTGAAGATAAATATTACGTCATCAGATCTACATGGTAGTGCTTTTTCAGGAACTTCTGTGCTTTTTTATTACTTTGACAAGGTAGTCAGTAATCAAACGCTATGATGGCTTGAAAAATTCTTTGTAGAGTTCTCTGTATCCAGACATACAAAATTTCATATCACGTTTGAATTTTAAGGCGCGTTCTACATCATTATTATTTTGTATTAAAAAAATTTCTAATTTACCTGAAAGTTGAAGGCCTTTCCGAAGTTATTTTTTGTCCAGTGGAGTAATATCTTTTTCCGGTTCACTATCTACTGTTTCGAAATCATTATTACTATTTTCTATACTTTCCAAAATATCATCATCATTAAAGGCTTCGTCCACAAGCAATTCTTCTATATCATGCTCGCCAAAATCATCGAAACCTTCCCTACCTATTTCCTTAGCAATTGAAATAATATCTGATATTACTATTGTTTTTCTATTTGATCCCTTTCTCTTTGATACGCATTCAGCCCAAGCAGCTTTCCAACATGCATTTAAAGTTTGTGATTTTATCACAGAAATTGCTAACGCAACATGATCTACACATTTCAAGATAATTAATTGTTTCCAAACTTCTGTAACTGTTATTGTATCGTATTCCGGTTTATCGAAATTGAATTGGATAGTGAATTTTACATAATATTTTTTAAATGTTGAAATAATTTGCTGATCTAATAGTTGAATTAGGCTCGTTGTGTTTAGAGGGAAAAAAACTACCTTTATATTTGGATGATCTAGTGCATTGTCAAGAAATAATAAGATCTTAAATTCAAGACTCATCTATTTTATATAATTTTCTACTTCGGGTACGGAGCATTTATTGAACCATTCGTTGAAAATAGCCGTTGTTACCCAGGCCTTCTTGTTTGCCATCCAATATACGAGATGTTCATTTAAGCCTTTTCCTTTAAATACACGTTTTTTTAAAGATCGATTTACAAGCAGCGGCTTCAACATTTGGTCGCCAGATACATACCTGCACATCAATAAAGTAATTCGATCTGAAGCAGCTATAAAACAACTGACAGTTTTTTCGGACTTTGCAATGAAAGTACGGGTTAGCATTTTTTTCCAAAACAATCCTGTTTTTTCAGCATTGAAGACTTGATGGACACAATATCCTCCATCTTTAATAATTGTAGCTAACTTTTCAGGATATTATATATCAGCTTCTCCATCTGCAGAAGCTACCTCACTTTTTATTTTTAGATTATGAAAAGAATGATTTTATAAAACCATTTAACCATTCTGTGCTGGCAGAGAATTATGGATTACTTTAACGTGAATATGTAGATTTATCTAATTTTTTTAACTCTTTGTAAAATTTAAGGGCTTTCATCTTGATTAAAGGTCCACCTAACGGAATTCTTTTTTGAGTTAAATCTTCAATATAAATTACAAGAGCTCTTAATGTTTTTTGTATTAAAGTGCATCTTAAAAAGGATGAAATTTTAGAAATCAAATTTGTACCAGATCTAACTAATCTTCTTATTGCCGCTTTATTTTTTTATTGCTCTTATAGTAGATTCGCCTAAGTTATAACTTTTACCTATTGCTGTTAATCTTTTTCCTTTCGCCAAGCAATTAAGAATTATAATTTTGGTTTCTAGCAAAATTGCACTTCTTTTTTGTTTTTACTATTGTCACACATTTTCTTTAAGAGGACTAAAAAATTATAGAAAAAACTTAATGTACAATAAAGCACTAAAATTATTCAAAAAAACTTTAAATTCACTTGAGTAAATTTATCTTCCGATTTTCGGTCGTAACCGTCTTTCACGAAGTTTTATTTTTTTAACGTTTTTCAATATGCAGACTATTATAATTAGTTTCATACAAAAACAAAATGCAGCATAAAAACATGCAATTTTAACGAGGTATTTTTGTTTTTGTTTCTTTTGTTTTTAAGAACAAATCAAGAGAAAACATGTCAATAAAATAAAAAAGTTTAAGTTTCTTTGTATTGATTGCTTAATAGTAGAGTTGTAGTTATTATTATTCGTTTTCAAAAAAAGTGAATGACCAAAAAAATTAAATTTTCAAAATTCGAATAAAATTGTTTTCCTTGTACCACATAAAAAGAGAACGAAGTGTATAAATGTTGTTGTTATTAGAAGAAAATAATTATTTAATGTTTACTTAATTCATTATAGAATTCACTTTTTCATGATATTTTATTGCTATTTAAGTAGATGTTCATAGTTTTATTATTTTAACCATCCAAAATCAAAAATTTTTTAAATACATTATAAAAAATTACGGTACAAAGATTTTTTCAAATGTTTTCAAATAAAAAAATGTAGTTATTAGATTGTGATGTTTGAATAGTCACAAAATGTTATTAAACAAATTTGAATATTTAAAGCTTAGTAAATTTTTGTTTTAAATGACTTAGAGCTCATTAACCTCAAAATAACCCTACACACTTAAAATAGTATAGTCCAATATTAATAAAATACTTTGTATATATTTGTTAGTCCTATTAGAGATATAGAAGCAAATAAACATTTTAAATTTAATTTTTAAGTAGATTTTAAAACTTGAAACATTAACAATAAATTGATAGATGTAATTTCAAGATGATCTTATTTGTTTATTAAATTTAGGTATATAATTTAAAAATAATATTTTTGATATTTTATTTTTATAGATGGATGTTTGTTTGTAAATGATTGAATAGAATAGTGATTTTACAAAACATTTTTTGTAGATTTTGAAATTTCATATTCGACTTATCACAACCCTATATTTAAATCTCAACATGAAATTTCTACTAGAAACATAAGTCTTGTGTTCCTCGGAATTAAAAAAAGATATTTTGTGACTATTTATAATCTTATATACTACACAAGTGCAGATTTTATAATATGTTTCCATCGAAAATTTAACAGAGAAACAAATTTAGTTCAAACTTACTCTAATAAATAATTATTATGACTACAGATATGGTTTCGATTCATGTCGGTTTCACGGCGACTTTGAAAAATTTCAAGCCTCTCCTTCATATAGGCAGAATTTCTAAAAAACAGATAGTAGTCGAACAAATATTGTACTCTGTTGATAAGATAATGGCATTAGACCTTATCGAAAAGTATATATGGTTATTGTTTGCTACGAAAGAGCCTCAGAATGTATTTTTAGCTAGGTGTGGTATAATTATAAATTCACATAAATGTGAGATTTGATACCCACAATACACAAACAACGCTTTTAATAATTACCATTATCTGGAATTTCAAGAAACCTTGTCCAGTGTCCATTTGTCTTAGAAAAGGTACTCTTTTAGTTGACACAAGTAAAAATTTGGATTGATATTCAATATAATTTACAAATGTCTGAAAGATGATTCATTTCAAGACGTTTAATAATGAACTTGGTTGTAAATAGAAACAGTAAAAGCAGATCTAGTAAGGGAGGTAATTTGGGATCACATCCATAAGAATAGTGAGAAATTAAGTGTTTTTAACCCTAATGAAAGCAGAAAAATGGTTGAAATAGATGAAAGTATGTTTTTCAAAAGGAAATACAATAGGGACGTCTAATTAATGGAAAATGCTTTTAAGGTTGTATATATATAAACAAAGTAAAAAGCTTTTCATTTTACCGTTACTAATCGTAATTCTCAAACATTGGTTCAGATTATTAGAAAATATATTTATCTTGGTACAATAATTGTCACAGATGAATGGCTAGCTTACGGTGTTGCTATCAGAGAGATAGGTGAAGATTAAATTTATAAAACGTAAAAAACTCTTTTAATTTTGTCAAAGCTGAAAATTTGGATGTTTTAAATCATAAAATATAGGGGATCTGATGTAAAAGTAAAATGTTCCTTCGTTCAAAAATAGGCATCATTGTTAAGCAACATTTTGAATATTTAACACAATTAATGTTAGAATACAGCATAGAAATAAGAAAAAGATTTAATACTCTACTTTTGCTTCTAAAAAAAACGATTATTTATATTTTATTTCTTTTATAATTTTTTAAAGCCGCTGTGAAACCAACATGAATCCATGATATCTTATTTTGAATCAAAATATTTAAATATTTTTATTTTTAGTAGCTTAATCTAAAAACATTTAAATAAATAATTATGATATTTTAAATGAATGACGTAAAATTTAATGTTTTCAATTAAAAAAAATATATCTGAGCAATACCAAGTATTTGGATTATTATTTCTAACTTAATTAAATAATTAATGAAACAATAAAGAATGAATGAATGAATAAAATAAACTGAAATTTTAACATGAAAATTTATGAACTGGGTGTTGAAATTATGACTGAACAAAAATATATAATAAAATTTATCTAACTTTGATTAATAGTATGGAATAATTAAGATCCATTCCTTGTAATTCTTTGGTTTTTGTAGAAAACTTATAATAATGAACGGAAATTGTTTCAATTATGTCCTGTAGTAACAAGGTTTCCAGAAAATATTTTATATTACTATGAAACATGCTTGAAAATTTTAAATTAAAAATAAGCTAAAATTTAAGGTTACTATAATGTTATTCTTTAAATTTTAAAAGATTAAAAACCATCTTTATAATTTTATTTTATATACTACTGTTATAGAGTGAATAGAATATAAAATGTAGCTAGAAATTTTACTGTTAATATTGATGAAGCATATCTTTCATTTAAAAAATAGTTTTATTGTATTTTATATCTGTAGAGAAAATAAAAAAATTTTAACAATGGAAGATGTAATAATATTTTAATTTATTTTATTCAATGAACAAAAATAATGGATTATAAATAATAATTGAACGTTAGACAGATGATAATGCATTAGAAAGGATAGGCTTTATATCTAGATTCATCAAGCATATTTTAAAAATTTCGTATGCAGAGTTTAAAAGTAAATTATTAGAAGTAATATTGAAAGGCTTTTATGAGATTTGAGAAAAAACATTTCTTTTAAGAATTAACTTTTACTACTTTGATGATCTAGACCAAAATTACATCATAAAAAAAATCTAGAAATTAAAGAATATGGTTTCAAAATTTTCAATCATTATTTATTTAATTCTTGATTTATTACTACCAACACTAATATTTTATCAGTTATTTTCTTACATAAAATCAATTATTTAAAAAAAATTATCTATATTAGTATAATTAATTAACATCTGGTAAAATGTTATTCAATTACATAAAATTAGTTTAACTAGATTTAATAATTTATTGAATTGCTAACATATTTTAGTATTTGAAATAATGAATAAAAATATTTCCAAATATTAGTTTTACTTTGACGATATTTTAAAATTTTCTGAACATAATGGCAAAAATAGCAATACAGTTTTCAATTTAAGCCTATACATTAGCAAATATCAGTCAGATTATTAATGAAATCAACAGATATGAATTAATGGAATTTAAAACAAGAAATATGAAGATCTATGTCTGTTAGAACACAAAAAAATTTAAAAAATTAAAAAATCATCTCTTTAGTCAAGATAATTATAATCATAGTTACCAAATCCGTAGGAAATATAAATTGAAACGGATGTATCAATGTCATTGTTTTGACGTATTCTAAAACAACATCTACAACTTAAAAGGTACAAGTGTTGCATCAGACATAAAGTTCATGAAAATGTTAAAGTTGAATCAGAACATAAGCAAATATACCGATTTCCTAATTATAAAAATATACAAAAAGTCCAATGTACATACAAATAGACATTCACTGTTATCATAACAATAAATTCTTATAATAATAATGTTTTTACATTTCAAGAAAGACGACTAATACAAAAGCGTTAGGATTTTATATATTGAATTATTGTTTCAATTACTATATTTTAATTGAGGAAAACTCGTGCTGTGATAATTGAACCAGTTGGTATAGTAAATATTGAATATAATTACTAACGAGTTTTTAAACAAAAATTACTACCCTGTATTCTATCAAGGTTTTTTCAACATAAATGAGTCTTTTAGCAAGAAGCGATCTTACATCACATGATCAAACATAAAGTTGCTTCTTAAAGAAGAATATTTACATCATCAATTTAACTAAATAACTACAAAATAGCTCATATCTAAACCCATTAAATTGTATGATATAGCTTGATTTAAAAGAAAATTATACCTTTAAATTGTAGATCAACAAGAAATGTCGAAAACTTGGGTTTTATTTTTTAACAAAAACAACAAAGCTTTTGAAGCAAGAAGAACATATAGTCACATGATTTTGATAAGCTAAATAATTTGCAAAAAACTTATGAAGAATTACAATTATTTTAATATTATTTTTGAAATAACTGATATGCTATGAGATGTTCCCATTTTAATTAAACTAATTTGTACACTAAAGGAAACCAAATCAAAATTTATAAAAATATTGTAAAAATTATTAAAATAAGTGATGATCTAATGGAGAAACGGCAAAACAACTAAACTAATTTTATAACTTAAAATGAGTGTTTAGAAGAAAATTCGGTTAATGAATCTAAAATTTTTTGTTCATCATTATTATAAATATCATCTAATCAAAATTTTGGATAGTGTTAGGAAGAACACTCTCAATATATCTTAATAGTTCATATATATACTTGAGATAATTAATATTCCAATAACAATAACAAAAATTCAAAAATAGTGTGTAGATTTTTATTAAATTTTATCAATATATTAAGCTACCGAGTTTATTATATGAATTTTACCGCAATAAATGTATGGAAAATTTTAGTTAATTACATTTAAATTTATCACAGAATGATAAAAACCTTTATATTTTTTTGCAACTTAAAAATAAATTTATAAAAGCTTACAAAATTTAATGGTGTATGAAAACTAATATTTCAAAGTTTTAAAAACAGTATTATAATAAAATATGTATTAATGATACTGGGTTTTAATCCAATAATATAACTGGAAAGTAAAAATTAAAGAAGAAAACTCAAGAATCATCAAAATTATTACAAACAAATATGTATTCATTTATTCAATTAGCGCTTAATTTGATTACTCTTACAACATGGTTGTTAATTACAGGTTTATCCAATCGTTAAAAAAGTTATAAATTTAAAATAATATACAGGATTTTTAATAATAATTCCTCATTTAAAATATATTATATAATAACCCTTAAATTATTACAATAAAAACAAGACTAAAAAAATCCAATACAAAAATATTCATATTAAAACCCAAAATAACTTGATCCACTTATTCATTTTTCTGACAAATTGTGAAAATTGTTACAAGTAATTGAATCGAGAAAACAAATAATTAATTTTCTACCAAAAAATGTTATAAATTTGAATTTTTAAAGATTTATATATAAATTCGAAATATAATAACACTTCCAGAATTAGATATTATTACCACATATAAACGTTTGAAATAGATAACTTCTTAAATTCAATCAGCAAAGATATGAAGATATGAATTTTAATTACAAATCTGTAAAATAATAATTTATACAAATAAACTAGAAAAATAGTATCTAATAGCAAATAAAATAACATAGAGCTTTTAATTAAATTAAAAAATTAGTTTATATATTTATTATTAATAAAATAAGAGATTTTAGATCGATTATTTTTCGAAAAATCAATACCTCGAATTATATAGTCAAAATCCTTAACCTTGTATCAGTAGCTAGAAATTAAAATAGAACAATCAAGTAATTATACATCTATGCTAGAAAAATTATATTATTTAGAACAAATAATACAATATTTATTGATGAAATCGGGGTTTCTTGTAGCATGGGAATAATTTACGCGAATAAGTTTTGGATCTATACATTTTTCCCCTGCAAGCGAAAAAATGGCCTTATTTATATGTTAGAATTAATTAGAAACAAATAAAATAATTATTTCAATAAATTAATAACTATTTATAAAAATCTTGTTCTGTTATAAAAGTAATAGCAGAATTATTTCAGAAACATTGTCCTATGACCTGTCTTTAAAGCTGTTCTCTGCCATATTCAATATTTAATAACTGAATGTAACGACTTAATCGATTGTGTGTCAACTTGCTCTAACCTATTAATAAATTCGAATTTGTGGCAAACTGTTCTAACGATCAAACTTGTTTAGAAAAAATGACTGTATAATCGATGCTCATCAGTGTCGATTGTTGCGCCAACGAATACATTTGAACAAATTATTTGGATAAGTATAGATGAACTTTTATTAGGTATTACCTTTGCAAAGACTCTTTCTATTCCGTTTCCAAATTTTATTATGCCTGTTGAATCAGTTTTATTAATTGAACTGCAGCCTGTGCGAATTGCACTTATAGTTAAACATGGTTTCATCCACTTGAACCGATTTCCACCATAAATAAGTTTATTTTTTAAAAAAATCAGGCTCTACTATTTTCCAACTAATTTTAAAATTACTTTTTGAATAGTCGTTTTTGATATGTCAAAGAAGTCTGCCTTTGCTTGTTGACTTGATCGACTAGCGTTTTTTAAAACAATAAGAAAAATATATGAAAAGGATAAGCTTAATCCAGCAAAAAACGTATTTTGTCGCATCGAGAAATATGATTGATCATGTAGACCAGGGGTGGACATACTACGGCCCTTTATAGTATATTACGCGGCCTGTATGCACGTACATGTTGGAATGCTATGTCATGTGAAATTTTTTTTTGTTTCGACAGAGTTGTCCGTTTTCGCTATATTTACTACTTTAAAAATAGTTGCCAAAATAGTTTGTGCCCTCTCATCACTGCTGGTCATTAATTGTTAGCATCCCTATTCAAAACTACGTTTTTGTCCAAACGGAAGTAGCTCGTGTTTACAATTTACATTTTGAAAGGTTTCGTAAAAATTATAATTTAAAAGAGAACAGACGTTATTTAACCATGAGTGCCGTCAAAAAAAAAGATTGAGGATGAATGTCGCATTTTTAATGATGAATTAACTGCTAAATACTGCTTAAAGAGCGTTGGGAGCAAAGGAGTCTGCTTGTTGTGCCGTGAGTGCGTGAACGTCTTCAAGGAGTACAACTTAAGAAGACACTACCAAACAAAAATTATGGATTTAGGGCACAATTTTACGAACGAAGAGAGAAAAAAGAAATGCCAGGAGTTGGTTAACAATTTAAAGA
This sequence comes from Ceratonova shasta, assembly GCA_918559645.1. NCBI lineage: Eukaryota > Metazoa > Cnidaria > Myxozoa > Bivalvulida > Ceratomyxidae > Ceratonova > Ceratonova shasta. The sequence continues at coordinate 5,294 of CAKKLC010000955.1, read as the reverse complement.
AGCAGCAAACTGTTTTCACCAAGCAGTCTTCAATACAAGATGCTGTAACGGAAGCCACTTTGCTGCTGTTTCACAAGATTGTGAAACGGAACAAGTCTTTTTCTGACGGTAAGTTCATCAAGGCATGCTTGTCAGATGCAGCAAGCATTATGTGCCCAGAACAGAAAACGAAATTTGACAGCGTTTCGTTATCAAGGAGAACTGTAGTCAGGTGTGTTGACAAGATTAGTGACAATTTGATGGACTGAATTCGAGATGCAAGCAAAGAATTTTTGTGGTACTCTCTTGCGTTGGACGAAAGTACCGATGTACAGGACACAGCACAATTGTTGATATTTATACGGGGAATAAACACTAGTTTCGAGCTTACTGAAGAATTACTTAGTGTTGAGGCACTCAAAGACACAACCACAGGCCAAGATTTATTTAATGCTGTTGAGAACTATGTTAAAAGAACTGGGTTGGTATGGAACAAGATGGCAAGTTTAAAAACCGATAAAGCGCGTGCTTTGACTTGAAAAAACGTAGATTTAGTGAAGTTGATGCATACTAAAATTTAAGAAAAACATCCTGACCATACACTCTTACCTCTCCACTGTGTCATCCATCAGGAAAGTCTGTGTAAAGCTGGGTTGAATATCAAGCATGTTATTGACCCAGTTGTCAGTGTGATAAATCTTATCAGAGCCAGGGCACTCAACCACAGGCGATTTCAGGCTCTGCTTGAAGATTTGGAAACTGAACATTTTGATATTATCTACCACAGCAGTGTCCGATGGCTGAGCCTAAGCAAGATATTGAGGCGAGTGTGAGATCTCAAGGAAGAAATAATTATGTTTATAGAGATGAAGCGGTTTGATTGTGATTTTATTACTAACATTGTTGATGGAGAATGGAAGTCAGACTTTATGTTTGCCATTGACATTATGAAAAAGCTGAATGAACTGAATGTAAAACTTCAAGGGAATAGCTTGTTTGCACATGAAACGTATGTACATGTTAAATCATTTCAGGCAAAACTCTCCCTGTTCTCTAGGCAAGCATGCAAAAACAGGTTTTGCCATTTTCCTTTGCTGAAAGAGAAAACCATTTCTGGTGAAATAGCTGACAAGTACAAGGCTAAGTTGGATGCCTTGGTTGTGGAATTTGAAAGGAGGTGCCAAGACTTCAAGAGCCTGGAACCACTCTTCAATATCCTTAGTTTGCCATTTAGTGCAAAAGCTAATTCAGCACCAGAGAATATACAGTTAGAGCTGCTAAACATTCAAGCGGATAATAACCTGCAGGAGT
>CAKKLC010000952.1:3451-13719 GCA_918559645.1 Ceratonova shasta | reverse complement strand
AGTATTTATATTTTATATTGTTTTTGTTATAATTATAAACAACATTAAACTGTTTTTGTTTTAAATAAATAAGTACTTTGTACTATTAAAATGTCTATTTAGCTTTTGGTAAGAAATTATTTTTGCTAAAAATTATTTCTAGTATACTCGAGTAACCAAGTAAATAGAAAAAGGAACTTGACTACTCGAGTAATTAAAATTTAAGTAAAATGGAAACCCTAATTATTATTCATCAGATTTTGTTAAAATTGACATTGATAAAATACATTACGCTGCAATTTTACTTTCAATAGACAATCTTATGTACAATAAAAAAACATTAAGCCTTGAACGAGTGTATTTTATATTGTTTTTTTTACTTATAACTCATAATTAGGACGCCCAATATATTGCATTTTTATTGCATTTATATTGCAAAAAAAATATAAAAAATTGCAAATATATCAGAAAATTGAAAAAATTGTTAATATTGCGTAAAATACTATTTACTGAACTTATTTCTCTTCTGACTCTTCTTTAACCACTAGTGTATTTTCTTTCAATGCTTGTGTATTATAGTAGGAACTTAAATAAATTTTTATGTTTGCTAAATCAAAATTTCGATAATCTCTCAGCATTTTTTAAACATTAAGAAGCTTCTTTCAACGCATACACTTGCAAAAAGGCTGTTAAACATATTTAGGTAGTCTTTAAGGCTTATTTTCATTTTACTTTTTGCAGTGATTTGATGATAATCAGAATTTACGAGAGGTTGGAAGATATAGCATTTGATACCAGCAGGATCTTCTTTAAAATTAAGTTTAAGTATATTCTCGCGGCCTGTTTTTATATTTATCTCTGAATTTTCAAGTTTATCTGAGTAGTCGATGAGAACTTCATAGCAATCTGTTATTTTTATGATTTTAGAATATAAACCATCCTCATTTATAGCTATAATTTAATTATCGGCGAGTAACCCAGAGCAATCTATTTTATAAATAAATATTTGTAGTTTTTGAAGGTTTTTTGAGTAAAATAAAACAGCTTTCAACCAGCTAATTCACCTAGTAATAACTACCGATGAGATTGATCCGATTTCTGCAAAAATCTTTTTATTCGTGTTGTTTTTTACAGTAATAAATTTCATTGTAGTATTAATCTGTCGGTTTTATAAAAATGCAATCTGATTAGGTTTCTACAGTTGTGGGCTAGGTGGGTTAAGCATCCTATATAAAACATATTCACTTTTGAATTTTTCAAAAAGACTCCAGTCTTCAACCTTTACCGAGCAGAATCACTTAAAAAAAGAATAACATTCTCTTTTTTAATTTCACACTCTTTAAGTGTTAGAATGACTTGTTCAAAAACTATAGCTGTTGATATTTGATTCTAAGTAAATTGTTTTTAACAACATTTCTCTATTCTTTGTTCCTAAAATCTTAGCCATGATATTAAAGAAATTTTTTGCCTCTTATATGCGATTCGTCCACTACTAAGTTTATTTTTTTAATATTTCGCTGCTTTTTTACTCTTTCTGTGATTTTTAAGAAATATTTCTGCTTTAAGAATGACCTTATTGTAATTTCAAAATGCAATTTTAAACCTAAAAATGCAAATAAATCCTTCATATCTCGATTTCTGAGTTATCTTAACGGTATGTCACAGGAAATAAAAGCTTCTATTACCTTCTCCACTATATCACTTTTAGATGCAAAAATAAGTTTTTGCTGTGAGACTTTTCTGTTATATGTTTTAATTCTTTCCTATCCTGTCTTGTGATTATCTGATTTACGATGTGTATCGACCGTGAATTTTCTGTCAGACCTTACTTCTTTTCTGTATATATTACATTAAAGATTTCCAGTCACTGATAGAATGAATTTTTCGTCGTATTTTTCTAGGTATTTACTGCTCTTCTCTTCTCTGATTTTAAATGGATCCATGCTTTTTAAATTTCTTTTATTGCAATTATTGCAGCTTTTTACGTAATAATGCATTTTATTGCAATTATTGCAAATTTTTCTAAAAAAATGATTTTAAGGGCCCTACTCATAATATAAATTTCTTATCATTTCATTTAAAATTTTAACTACGATATATTTAACAGCCAAATTTGATAATATGCTTTTATAAGTAGTTTAAAAATAAAAAAATAATTAATGAAATTAATTTTAAACTAATATTAATATTGACTAAAAATTTTCAAACACATTTATTCTAAGTTTTTTACCAAAATACTTAGTTTCCATTATTACCTCAATCTAATAGTATTGTCTCAATTCATTTATTTTTTTTTTATTTTTAAAGAACATTTCTTTATGTCGCAAAAAAAAAACAATCTTAATTCTTAAAATTAATTTGATTGTAAATCAAAAAAACAATTATCATAATTGATCAATTTTTATTCCACCATTAGTCTATGAAGAAAGTAATAAACTTTTCTTTATAACCCAGAAGTACTTTATAAAAAGTGTTTTTAATTTTTAACACTTTCATTAACAATAAAATAAAGGAAAGTATAAAACCAAAGTCTTTAAAAACTTTTTCAACAATATAATATTTTTTTTATTTATTATTTGATAATAATATTTATTATTATCTTATCATTTATTAACAAGTTAATACAATTGTAATAATTTCTTGAATATATTGTATAAAAAAATTTGGGTACTTTTATACTTCGCCCCCATGCATTAATATTTTATTTAAATAAAATAAATTAATTAATTAATTTTTAATAAAATAAAATTAAAAAAAAAATTAATTTAATTAAATTAAATTAAATTAAATTAAATTAAAAAAATATATATATAAAATAAAATAAAAAAAATAAAGTAAGAATTAATTTGAAACTAATATCGAATAAAAATACGTATAAATAATTTTTTTAGGGTTTAAAACTTAAATATTTCCGTTATTTGTAAAATGATGTAATAAAATAGATGCTTGCTATATTTTTGTCTCGACACAAATTCATTCAGATAATTTTCAAACAATTTTTTTTGTTCAACATTCTTTCTTGCTTCTGTTTTTTAGCTGTCATCCAGGTGTTTTCCAAAGCTTGTGTGTAAGCAAGAATTTAAGGATCAAAAAAATTTTGTGATTGATTGACCCTTAAGTGCAGGTAGTGTAAGGATGATATTAGATTATACACAATCCAAAAATCACTCCCGATTATTAATCCTGGTCTTATATGTGAAATTATTAAATTTTCGAGCGTTTTAGCATTTCTGTTTTGCACTGGAACCATGAAAACTTCCTTTTTATTAGTTTCTATTCCACCGAACTACCCATTGTTGCATGGGGACCCTACTAACATTGTATTTCCTTATTACAAATAAACTTTCATCTATTTGTACCTCAAGTCCTTCTCCACAATTCTGAATGCAGGATTCAGACATCAGCTTCAAGGAACAAACTTCTTGTAAAAAAATTCCACCAATCAACAAAAAAATGTTCATGTAAATCTAGTACCCGTTTTCATTTTTTAAAATTGAGATCATCAAAAGACCTTTATAAATAAATCGAATGATCGTATCATGTTCAATAGAGGATCCTTCAAAAAAACAAACCTCTTTAAATACCCCACTTCTTTACGAAATGGTCTTGTACATCTCCACCTATTTTCAAATTAGACATCCCTCATTTAACTTCTGCCATAAAATTTCCGCAGGAGGTACATACTCGAACTCTAGGCAATAAACCAAAATCTATACAGAATTCAAGTGTAGAATATACAGTTAAGGTGGAAAGAATCATTTTTTTCTCCATAAGCTTATTGAAAATTTTAATGTCCATTAGAGTTCTAAGATAATTAAGTTTAAAAAAGCCAAGCTTTGATAAACAAATCAATAACGCCGCCAAAATAGTTGGTTCTAATTAAAAAAAGTGTAATAAACAAATTTTTATTTATACATTTATTTATTATTTTGTTTTATTTATTTATTTATTTTATTTAAATAAAATATTAAAGCCTGGGGCGGAGCACAAAAGTATCAAAATTTGAGTTCTTTGATTGAAAAAATTAAATATTTTAATTAGATATTTCTATTTACCTTAATAAAAATTTAAAAAACATCTTTCAATAAAAAAAACTTAAAATGTTTTTTTATTAATGATTTTACGTTTTAAAAAATAATTACTTGCTTACTATTTATCGGCAAATCAAAAATCAATTCGCTAGATATAATTTTAAATTTAATAATTATAAATACAATTTTTTTTAAATCAATTAAATATTACTTTTAATTATAATATTTAATCACTTCAAATAATTGTTTAAGATACCTAATAATTACTCTCAAAATTAATTAAATATTCGTTTTAATTATAATTTAAATATTAAATCACAAAAAATTATTTTTCAAGTTGGCTCTTAATTACTCTCAAAATTAATTAATTTTTATCATTATAAAATAATAATCTTCGGATATCATATCTAAAAATAAATTTTAGCTATAATTTATAGAATATGTAGTATTTTTTTAATTCCAAGCTAATATTTATTTTCTACAAAATATCCCTAAATCGGTTAATCTTCACAAATTTAAAAAACGATTCTATTTAACCCTGGAGAATTAGATAAACTTTAGAATGTCACATAAAAAGTTACTTTTATTTGGCTTTTTACTTCTAATACTTCTTAACCAAAGTAATTTATCAAAATATTGCATTTAGCATTTAGTTTTTTAGCTGCATTATTATCAGGAGTAACAGCTATTCCATCTTTACTAGTATTTGTTTCTCATTTATTAAGGGCTCAGCTGGTCAAGAAGGTGGAATTTTTAGCTCTCTAGGATCGATTTTTAAAGGTGTTGTTACTACAGTTTCTTCTGTTGTTGGTTCTGTGTTTAGTTCAATTGCTTCGATTTTTAGACCCCAGGCTGCCTCAACAACTGTTAGTACTAACTTTTTTGCTGGTTATAATCCAAATGGTAAAGACATAATAAATTTATTAGATGATGTTATAGCCTATAATAAATACAATTTTAGACAAAAAATCTAAATTTTGATTGATTTTTTAATAATTTTTTAAAAAAATTGTTCATGTTTTTCTTAATTAATTAAATGGTAATTTTAATATTATAATATTAGGTATTTTTTAATAAAAATGTAAATTTAATAATTTATATTTTAAACAGTTATGAAATAAATGACATTTATTATATTCCTTAATATAATTCTTTTAAAATAATTAAGCTACTCAACTTAAAAAATTAGTAATTTAATTATAGAAAATATTCTTTTCATGGGACCCAAAAAACTAAATTAGTTTATTTTAGAGTAAATCCGATAGTGTTTAAATTGTGTAAAGTATTTTCGAATTCAAACATAATTTAAAAAAAATAAATATCTAATAAGAAAGACTAATTATTTAACTATTATACTTAAAAAGATTTATTCCTAAGATTTAAGAACCTCTTATTGCAGTTCTTCTGCCTATTCTTTTAGCTAATATTAGATATTAATTATTATTAAATAATTCTAGTTCATTTATCTGATATGCTGTTTAATTTACCATTTTATTAATTATATTTTAAAATCCTAGTTAGGTATAAAAGTTTATTTTATTAAAACCAAATATTTCATTTACTGGTAAATTAACTATTGACTTTTTATTTTATATTGATAAACAATTTTCGATAAAATATATAATTAACAGTTCAATTTTCTGATTGCATTACTGCATCATTCTTTCTAAGGATAAATTAACGTTCTTTATCATACCTGGAGTTTTAGGAAGTCTACGAAATATAAAATTAGTTTAACGTTAGATTTCTTATATAAGGAGGTTTTTTTTTGCATTTAACTTCTATGCTTTATCATAAAGGATTCATTATGCTACAAATCAATTTAACAATAGGTTTTTGAGGTGATTATACTCTAAGACATTTTTTTTTAAATAAACGTTAATAAATATTCTTTTTATAGTCAATAAAATTTTAAATATATTTAAATCAATTTTGTTTAATCACAAATTTAGTCTTATAAATGTGATATCCATCTGAATTTTGATTAGAAAATTTTTAGGTTTAATTTTATAATGATATTTGATTGTTTAAATATCAGCTAATTTGAAATTCTATAATTATTATTCGATCCCTAAAACAACCTAGTATTACCATTTGTGATTTTACAATTTACACATTCTTTATTTTTATAGGTTTCTTATATTTAAAAACAGGACTAAATTGTAACTTTTTTATTATAATTTATAAAAATAATTCTATTAAACTAAAGTAATTTTATTGATGATTATTAAAATCATGTAATTATAATAATTATGATATTCTTTTCTTAATAATATTTTTAATCACATTCAGATGTTTTTCTCATTTAAATTTTATGGTCGTGATTCAAACTTATGTTCATATTTTTAGATTATGAATTCAGACTATTATTTTTTTAATTATAGTCAAAAATAAAAAACTTTAAGAATTACTTAAAAAATAACTAAAAAAAATCTATAAATAATCTAATTTTTTACAAAAATTTTTATTTTCAAGTTTTGATTTATATACTATGAAATAAACAAAACTACTTAAACTTTATTTTAAAATATAAGATTCCATAAAATTAATTTAAAATAATGAAATATCTTTAAATATATAAAAAAATTTATGCGATATCCGTTTCTCGTAAATATAAGATCCATTAAAATTTTTTAAGATTCAAAAATAAAAATAATTTTGATTAAGTTAAGTTCTCAAATTGAAGGAAAAATTTAATAAATTCAATGAAAAATGTAATATATGAAACCTTTCAATCTTAGATGAAATCATTAATTTATCGAATACCTAATGCCTGTAATCTGGATTTAACAATAACATTTTAAAAATAAATTCCTTTTAATGGACATTCTGATAAGAATATGTATAAATATATATTTAAAGATAATATAATTAATTTTACTTAAATTAAAAATCCCAATTGTATTTATCATAAATTAAATAAATTTTTATTTATATATCTAAAGGATAAATTTTATATTCAATTATTAAATTAAAGAAAGATAAATTATCTTAAATATTGTTTTAATAAAAAAAATAAGAAAAAGTTTTAAAAGTTCTGACGCTTATTAAAATACCACATTGAAGTAATCATTAGTTTATATAACAATAACTTGAAAAACATGGATTATTATATCCTTTTTATTTGTTAAATGTAAAATTTTATGTAGAAGTTGTATAAATATATTTATAAGATTCGACTTCAATTGATGTTATAGTTCTATTAAAAAATCTTTTAAAAAATAATTTCTATAAATTAATTAATATATAGAAGAAAACAAAAAGTTCAATTCATTATTAAAATTTTTATTTTATTCTGTTAGTAATTAATATTATTACTTTTATTAAATAACCATCAAAATTTATAATAAGTATATAAATTATAAGCATAATAATAAAATGTCAAAAAGAAAATTTTATTTTAGGATTTTTTACAATTATTTTATTATGAATTCCATCACTGAAAGTTTTTAATATTAACTAATATAAATAATGAAATTAAATAAGTTAAAAATACAAAAAAAAAATTATTTTATCTAAAATATCAAAACTGCTAGAGATTTCTTATTATTTATAATTATAAATTTTTTTATATAAATAATTATGATAATTGAGCTAATATTTAGCATATGTAGAAAGTTTCCATAAAAAAAAATAAAATGATTTTTATAGAACCATTTCTTTACGTATAATGTAATAAAATTCGATTATTAATGATTTTATTTAAAAAATTAAAATAGTTTTTCAGACATTTTAAACCCATGAAAATCTTATTATACATGTTTATTTACTAATAGTTGCTAATACTTGGTCAAAATACAAATTTTATCATTAACATTTGATTAAAAAAAATTTTGTAAGGGATATTTATTTTAAAATATTAAAAGGTTATTCAATAACTCAATACATTATTTTTTAAAGGAATAGTTTATGATTTTCTTATAAACAGATTTGTAAAATTATTTTCTTAGTATTAGAAATTTTTTTTAATTTTCAAAATGTCATACTATATATTTTTCCTCAGATAAAAAATATTGCTAATGAGATTTCATTTTATTTAACATTTTTTCAACAAAAAATTAATGCCTATATTTAAAATTTACATATTTTTACATACACTAATTATGTTTAGAACAAATTCATAAGGATTATCAGTATTAACCCTTTTTTTACGTTAAAAAATATTTTTTAATTGTAATTGTTTTCGAGTTTTACACATTGCGAAGATGATATGCGAAATTTTTTTTCTTTTCAAGAATGGAATATATAACAAATAATTAATCTTATTTATTGTAATTGCATAATTATTGGATATATCTTTACTAATTATCAACCTAAAATTTATATATTTCTTTTTTACCATAGTTTAAATATTATATTATCAATTGGCCACTGCTAAAACGCACAAAAAATGCACAAAATATGAAAAAAAAGGCAAAAAAATTGCAAAGAAAATAATAAAAGAAAAATGCAAAAAAAATAATGATAAAAAAAATACTTTTTTTTAATTTAATTTAATTGTAAAATTCTTCTAAATCAATTATATCATCTGATTCAGAAATCGAAGCAATTTTATCATCCTCGACATTGTTATAATAACAAAAAACGTATTTTAAGAAATTTTCGTGAACAAAGTTTCTATCTTTGGTATAAAGTTTCTTCAACGTTGTAAAACTTCTTTCTACTGCAATTGAGGTCGGTGGAAAAATCCCTAGATTTAAATAACGAGAATGAGAAATAGAGCTATCAGACATAACAGCAATAATCTTAACATCATAATTTTTTAATCTAAGATCTTAATAATCTTTTATATTTGAATGATCTTTAAATTCAAGATTAATAATAGCAGCATAGCCAGTTCTGATTGTGTAATTCGACTGTTTTAAATTATTTAATATTGGAATGAAACACTCATAAATGTTTTAAAGTCTACTAATTCACTTGTCAAACTATGACATGCTATTGCTTCTTTGGATCTTTAAAGTAGTAACCATTTGGGCGGACAGGATGTTATAATTTATTGAACTTGTGAAAGATTGTCTTCATAATATAGCGCTGCTTTGATTCAACTAGACCACCTTGTTATTACTACATACGGTGGACACCTGATACTTTCAAATTTTGATATCGTAAGCTATTTTAAAGGGTTGCAATTCTTATTGATGCAATAAGAAAATCTTTATTTGATTATTTGTCTTGGATCTTCATTCCAAAATTATTTATTAAATGGGTAAGACATTTTATATGTAAAACATGTGTACATTTCTTTTTAAAATCATGTATCGCTTTGACCATATAAGTAACACAAACTGAAATTATCATGTCTACATTGTTTAATGTAGTGTCTATTTTTTCTATTGCTTCTTGTATCAATTGACTAACAACTTTTTAATCAATATTTTGGTCTAATTCAACAAAGTCATGTAAAAATTATTTTCTTTTAAAAAATTACACCTCCTGATTAATGTATTAGCGTATTTACGACCTTTGATTTCAGATTCGTCATTAATAATAAATAGCTTTTCATTCAGCACTTTTGTTCAATTTGCAAAATTTTTTCTAAATATAGAACTTTAACTTGAGATCTTGCAGTAGTTTTCGAGTTCAAATAATGCTTCATAATGTTAAAATGATCATTTAATAGTTTATTTATAAGTTTATAAAAAGGAATATATGCAGAAATAAATGAATTTACACTCATCTTAGAGAACTCTACTTTGGGATCAACTAAAAAAATCTGCAATTTTGCACTTCCCGATTAATTTAAGACCGTCATACTTTTGAAGTGTCTTTGTGATTTCCTGTACAAATCGATCCCAGACTTTCTTTGATGATTTATTGTTGAGCAACACAAATTGCATACCATTGTTTTATTTGGACCCATTGTGAACTCATTTGAATACTTTCTTATCTACTTTTGATATTTGCTAAATCTTTGATAAATGAAAATGCCATTAAACAATAATTTTTTTTTGCATTTTTTTGCATGTTTGTTGCCATAATTATCACTAAATTAATAAAAAATATAATTTTGCAAAAACATTAATATTGAAATGCAAATATAAGAATTATTCCTATTTTTTTACTACAAATATTTCCTTAATATGTAAATTCTTTAAAATAATTCATATAAATAAATTCATATTATAATTAATTGAATCTTTAAATTCTTACAAAAAATAAATTTTTTAATTTAGTTAAGATGATATGACTATAAATTTACTCAACAATTATTAATAAAATTAAATTCTTTTCATTACTCAAAGACTAAATATCTTA
>CAKKLC010000941.1:51959-62640 GCA_918559645.1 Ceratonova shasta | reverse complement strand
TTGTAATTATTTATTATAGTTATGTTAATGTTAGTTTTATTGGTTATTTTTTAATTTTTTTTTTGGGGGGGATTTGCCGAAAAAGAACCAAAAAATGTAATACATCCCCATCCTACAGTCCCTGACAAGGTTAGTCGACTTATAGTAATAGCTGTATTAGACATAGAGCTATTACAACTTCAGAAAGGGCGTTCGACATTGTCGCCCCGCAGATTAGTGTTTTAACTAAAACAGATGTTGATGGTGAGTCCACATCAATTAAACATATGTTGGATTCGGTTAGGAAAGCACGTAACAAGATTATGTGGCATTCACTTGGGGTCATTATTGATATTTTAGAAATTTTGACAAGGGACAACAAGGGAAACCTTTTTGAGATATGATAGTAGTTTTCAAGACAAAGACCACATGAAAATATTTTTATCAGATACTAAACTCGGCTATCTGTTCCAAGTGGATATAATCGGGATAGACGGGACGTTCAAATCGTGTCAACAAGGTTTCTATCAAGTTGTTGTGGTTCATGGATTTATTTTCGAAAAAACCTTTTCCTTTATATATATATTACTTAGCAATAAGACTGAAGGTTGTTATGTGAAGGCTTTTAGAAAATGCAACGAGTTGGAGGAGTTAAACGTGGAATAAATCATTACTGACTTTGAATTTCCTTCATCAACACCATCAGGTTAACACTTACTTCAGCAGAGCTTTTTGACTGCTTATTTCACTTAGTACAGGCTGCTTGGAGGCGCGTAGGAGCATTAGGAGAAGTATTTTTATACAAAAACAATGCCTTTTACAAAAAAAATTTTTAAATTACGTTAAGTCTTTCATTTGTTCCTCCAAATGAGGTTTTAGATTATTACCTAGTTATTAAATCGTTGGTGCAGTTTAATGGTGACCCTATATTAGACAACTTTGTGTGTTACTTCGACAAAAATTATTCAGGAATTTTTGATAGAGAAGAGATGAAGGAGACTGAACCCACATTCAGTATTGAATTTTGAAATGCTTATTTAAGAATTCTAAAAAGAGTGCTGAGAACATCAAACAATGCTGAAAGTTGAAATAGAACTCTTAACCTAAAGATTGACAATTCGCATCCCAATTATGCTCATTTTATCTCTTGTTTACTTCAAATGAAAGATTTAAATCTTTACGACCTTAAGAACTGTCGTAAAGGTATATTTTATGTATCTTGTTCCCAAAAAGAAAAAAATTTATATAATTTTATTAAAAACAAACGATTTCTTACACCGCTTGAGTACCTTGAGGCCATTATAAGCATTTACTACTTCAAATTCGAAAAAAAGAAATAAAAATAGTTTAACAATTATTATTGCTTATAATTATCAAATTATAGTTTCAAAATTTTTACGCACATTTTTAAACTTGTCGATTATTTGCTTTATGTCTGTGTCGAATTAGCGCATATTCGCCTATAATCCAATCAGCGCGATCCATATTATACTTTCAAATTTATTAAGAAAAATATAACCTGAATTTTCATTTAAAAAGATTTAACTAAAAAACACCAATATATAGTGAAATCTACATTTTTACCTAGAAATTGGATATTAAATTATACGTTTAATTTTAATAAGAAAAAAAACCAGAATATTTTTAAATTAGAAATTAGTAAAAAAATCCAAATGTATAGTCAACCATCCATTTTTACGTCAAAATTGAATATCAAATCATACCTTAGATTTTATTAATAAAGTCAAACTGATTATCCATTTAAAAATATAACTAAAAAAATCCAAATGTATAGTCAACCATCCATTTTTACGTCAAAAGTGAATATTAAATTATACCTTCAATTTTATTAATAAAGTCAAACTGATTATCCATTTAAAAATATATAACTAAAAAAATCCAAATGTATAGTCAACCACCCATTTTTACGTCAAAAGTGAATAATAAATTATACCTTCAATTTTAGTAATAAAGTCAAACTGATTATCCATTTAAAAATATATAACTAAAAAAATCCAAATTTATAGTCAACCATCCATTTTTACGTCAAAAGTGAATATTAAATTATACCTTCGATTTTATTAATAAAGTCAAACTGATTATCCATTTAAAAATATAACTAAAAAAATCCAAATGTATAGTCAACCATCCATTTTTACGTCAAAAGTGAATATTAAATTATACCTTTAAATTTTATTAATAAAGTCAAACTTATTATCCATTTAAAAATATATAACTAAAAAAATCCAAATTTATAGTCAACCATTCATTTTTACGTTAAAAGTGAATATTAAATTATACCTTAAATTTTATTAATAAAGTTAAAATGATTTTCATTTTAAAATATATAACTAAAAAAATCCAAATGTATATTCAACCACCCATTTTTACGTGAAAAGTGAATATTAAATTATACCTTCAATTTTATTAATAAAGTCAAACTGATTATCCATTTAAAAATATTAAACTTTAAAAACATCAATGTATAGTCAACTATCCGATTCATCCTCAAAATTATGTACTAAATTATACGTTTGATTTTATTAAAAACAACATTATTGTTTATTCAAAAATATATAACTAAAAAAAACACTAGTGTATACTCAACCCTCTATATTTACCTCAAATGTGTGTATTAAATTATGCTTTTTATTTTATTAAGGAAAAGAACTTAAATATTTATATAAAAAGATATAACTAAAAATAATATCAATATATATAATCAAGCATCCACTTTAGGCTCAAAATTGAATATTAAATTATACCTTCAATTTTATAAATTTAGACAACTGAATATTCGTTTAAAAATATATAACTAAAAAAAACACTAATGTATATTCAAACATCTATTTTTACATAAAATGTTTAAATTGACTCATATGTTCGAACTTTTTAAGAAAATGATCCTGCATATTCTTTTAAAAATATATAACTAAATAAAACACCAATATATAGTCAACTTTCCATTTTATACCCATAATTGTGTACTAAATTAAACGTTTGATTTTATTAAGAACAACATTATTGTTTATTCATAAATATATATCTAAAAAAAACTTTAATGTAGTCAACCCTCCATTTTAACCTCAAAATTGTATACTAAATTACACACTTAATTTTAATAAGAAAGATAACCTGAATATTTATTTAAAAATATACAACTAGAAAAACACTAATTTATAGTCAAGCGTCCATTTTTAATTCATAAGTATATATTTAAATAGACGTTCGAATTTGTTAAAAAAACATAACTTAATTATTCATTTAAAAAGATAACTAAAAGACCCTCTAATGTATAGTCAAATCTCCATTTTTACCTAAAATTTGGATGTTGAATTATACCTTCAAATTTATTAAGAAAGAACCTGAATATTTAAATGAAAATAAACCCTAAAATCTCGTATCTAACCTCAAATTTATACGAAAAAAAAAGGATTTTATTTTTAAAAAGTTCAGTGCGGCTGTCACACGAGATCAGACTACCCTAAAATCTCGTATATAAGCCGCAGCTTATTCAAAAAAAGGTGGCATTTTATTTTAAATTACGGGTGTGGCTTATATTTGAGATTTTAGGATAACTAAAAAAACGCCGATATATAGTCAAAAGTATGTCTAGGAACCAAAAAATCCCAGAAAATTTGAAGCTCTGCCTTGTCCCTGTTTCGGAGTGATTTTAAGAAAAAACGGGGATTTCTTTAACGATTTTGGGGAACTTTGTATTTAAAACACAAAACAAAAATATATTTCTCTTTCAAATGAACGCAAAATTATATTTATGTAAATGAGTTTTAGGGTTTATGGTCAAATTTTTACAAATTTGGATTTAGAATAAGCCTAAAATAAGTGGATTTATGTTGGGGTTAGACCTTAGTATTCGTTTCAAAACTTGCGGGCAGCTTTTTTATCAGATTTTGTATTAGTTATGTATTTTTATCTGAAACAAGAAATTAAATTAACGGCAAGGGATTGCAAACAGATACTATCTTATCTTCTTATATTAAAAATTGCTCCAAATGAAGGAGTTCTTGCTTGTGTTTGCTCAACGTATAAACCATTATTACCGATATTAAATTTAAGCTCTTACCAAATCAAAGAAAAATGTCAGTTCCTAAAAATCAGTCGTATGTTTGAAACTATTTTAAACGTCTGAAGTAAGGCTAATCAAACCTTTTTAGAGTGCTTAAGAACCATATAATGCAGGGATGATTTAAAAGAGAACTAGCTTGCCATCTTCAATTTCAGCATAATATTTTTCCAGCAATTTCATCGATTAATGAAAGATAGCAGTATTACATCCTGTAATCTCATCATTCTTAACAATAAAATAGACACTATAGAGGAAATTCTTTCAAAACTCGTTGCTAGGGATAGAATATCTATTAATTCAATTTGCAATATCTAAAACATTCGATTGTTACTGTGGGGAAAGAGTTCAAGCTTCCTAAATGTGAGTCTTCAATAATTACATTGATTCACCTCAAAAGTGAAATTATATAAAAAAAATTAGGTTGAAGATTATGCAGAAAAGAGAAAAAAATTATTATTTTAGCGTTTCAATTTATGAATTCACTTATACAAGAAATAGAATATATATAAATATAAGGTTCATCCGGAATAAAGTCCCGTTTTGAAAAATCAAATAAGATTAGAATTTCTTAAAATTATCAATTAATTTACCTTATTACTTTTTTCCAATTTAAATGATAACATGAACTGCACCAAATATAGCCTTTTCATAAATTGACGTTCTTCTTTGCTTCCTAAAGAAAATTTTAGGCAATTATTATATGCTCTCGATCTCCTAAGTGTAAAAAGTAGGATCTCAAGGATGCATAAAGTTGACACTTTGATTAACAGAAGCAAGACTATAATCTAGAAGTTGCCGATGTGTAGCAGAATAAGCTTTTTACTCATCTGTAACTATTTTAGTTCCGGAAAGTGAGTCTTCAAAGATGACTCTTGCTATACTAGAAGTATTTCTAGAGACCACTGACACCATAAAGCATCTTTGACTAGTTTTTTATACTACTACTAACTATGTTGACTAATTTACTATTCACTGATTGTATATCCCTTTAAAAAATCACGATTTATCTATTTCTAAAATTATTGGATATCTATCTACATCAATTCCACTTTTCCTTATATTTTCATTGCAAAAACCACAAAAAATAATATATATAAAATGGTGGAGCAATATGAACTTGCAGTGTCACTGTTTTTTCAAAAATCAAATGCAATATTATCATATAATCCGTTTTTAAGATACTTGTAAACTATTTTTAAGATTGTTATGAAATTTAATCAACGATTTTAAAAAAATTATCTTGTTCTAAAGCTTTTTTAAATTTTACAAAGAGTACACAACCAATAATAACCTTACAAATATTTTTTACTTTTGAGTGAGCTCATTGCCGAACCATCACAGTCAATACAAAAACTACTATTTTAAAATTAAATTCATTTTCGCTAATAATTTAATCATATTTTAATTTGTCGAGCAGTTTTCATCTATTAATTGTACATATATTCTCATATTTCTTATAGTTTCAACATTATAAGTACTATTCAAGTTTACAAATACAATTCTTTAATTTCTTACCTTTTACCCTTAATTCTGTTTTTTATATACAACCTTAATAAATTTCAATCTTATATTGTTTAAATTATTTTTCAAAACGGGATTCTATTTGTGAAGCACTGAATTTAAATGTCCATGAGTAAAACAATTACTTCAATCTTGGAATGATAAGAATACCAGGCTGGTTTTCAGAAGATAAATGCTTCAGTTTTCTTGAAAATTGTCTAGCTGAGTTTGGGATTGATATAAAATCATCGATTGTAAATATTGTTTTAAATAAAGCTTCAGTAATGAAGAATATGGGTCGACTTTAAGCCTTAGAACATTAACTCAGCTATGCCTAAGGTATCCATTTAGCAGTCTTTGATAGACTTTATTAACCCATGGAAGTTAAAGAAATTTACAACTAAGAAAGCAAGTCCGAATAAGAAATCTATGATTATGACTTTAATATTGTTTAAGTATATGATCAATACGCCATACTGATCTCAAAACTTATCGCTTTTATTAATTAAGTCAGTTTCTAGTGAAATTATTAAGAAAAAGTCTAATAAAACCAAAAAATCATTCAAAAATATATCAAGCTCAAGCATGAAAAGGAATTCGAGTTGATTATAGACTACAGGACTAGATGAAAATCAATTTTTGAGAATGATTGAAAGGTTTTTTTTATTGTATAAAGGTGTTAACAAAGCCCTTGTTGACCTTTCAGTCGACATTAATTTATCAGAATAAAAGTTGTAGTTATTGTCACATCTCAAGTTTGCTCTTGAACGCATTAAATTGAGTGTTGAGGCACTAGGTCGCGAAGATATTACACCTTTTTTCTCCCGACGGTATTTTCATATTAATTTTTATAAAATAAAAACACAAAAGTCCCTCTTATTACTAAAGTTGAATTATAGGTTGAGAGGAGAATTAAAGAGCGTTGAAATAATAAACTTTATAGTCTTCTAAATTTTTTTGATGATCCAGATTATTTAAAAGAACAAGATGATATGTTTAAGATGCCTACTAAAAATTAATTGCATAATTTGGCAAAAAGGCTTTTCTCCAGGCTTTTTCCGAATAGCATTCATCAATTACAAAAAAAAAGGTTTTTACTGATGGCCAAAATGCAAAGATTTATAGGCAACAAACTTTTGAGAATAATTTGGAATCTTGGATTTAATTATCAACTGCTGTATTCAGCAAAAAACCCCGCAAATTTTGTCAATCATTCATAAAGAGTTTGATGTTTTTGCAGGAACGAGTACAAACTTAAAATCTTGATATATTATACAAAGCCTGTTTACCATTCCAATTATGTTTGCAGAGGTCCAAAGAGCATTTTCTTTAGCTTGATTGTTTGTTACAAAACTAAGAAGCCGACTATGTGTTAAATCTGTTAATGCACTATATTTCTTTAGTTCTTGTAATATTAAGAAAGAAAAATAAACATATTATTTAGTGTTAATTTATTTTTTCATGATTTTCGAACCAAAACTGGTAAATTCAAAACCCTAGTCAAAAATCCATTTTTTCCCACAAAAAATAACTGCGCTTATTAAAACGGCACTTCTACGTTTTCCCCATATTTTATTTAAATTAATTAATTAAATAATTAAAGTAACACTACAATTAAAAAATTTTTATCTAATCGATATTTTTTTTACACGCTAAACTGAATGAATGTTCCTTTAGATGATTTAAATAATTTCGATTTCTATAAGCTTGTAGAAACAGAGGAGCTGGCCATAGCCTTTTGTCAAGATAACAGACTGCTGAAATCTTCCTTAGTATATTGTGACAGGAAAGCACGAATAAGAAAAAATGAAGGTAACAAAGACAGTGGATAATATTTTCGTTGCAATGTTTTTACATGCCGGAAAAAAGTACCCATTAGAAAAGGTTATTTTTTTTAAGGCTGTCATCTTTCCACCCAGCAAATTGTTTTATTTTATATATTTTTTTGTTTATAAAGAAACTTCCCTGTTCCAACTACAACGGAAGTTTACAATTTCTAGGGACGGAACGGTAGTAGACTGGTTATCTTTCTGCGGGGAAGTTTGCATGATGTATTTTTCTAATCATGCAAGGGTGATTGGAGACATTGGCTGCACCATGGAGATTGACAAAATGGCTTTGGTCAAAAGAAAATATAGTGTGGGTCGCGTCTTATCAAAGCAGTGGATTTTTGGGGTTTACGATGTACTTGATAAAGTGAGATTCTGTGAGATTGTTCCTGATTGTACCAGAGAAAACATTTACCCTATTATCTTTAAGTACATTAGGCCAGGCACAATAATTTATTCAGATTGTGCCAAAATCTATGATACTCTTTGTGATGTAGGCTAATTCCATCAGACAGTCAAACATAGCAGTAACTTTGTCAACCCGTTCACTCAAGCATCACTCATCATGTTAAGTCTATGTGGCAAAAGGGCAAAACTGGGAACAAGGTGCGTTACGGAACTAAAAGAAGCACTTTAAATGGACCAATATTTGAATTCATGTAGATTCAGGAATTTAGTTATGGCTTGGCAGCATTTATTGAGCATATTCAATGATTATACCCCTTAAAATAAAGATCTATAAAATTTATTTTTAGAATAATCAATTAAAATTTTATCATTTTATTTTTTTTAGAATATTAATTTTTTTTTATTAATTATTTAATTATTTAAAAAAAATATGGGAAAATGTAGAAGTGCAATTAAAACTCTTAATTTTTGTACACATCCTTTTTTACAAATTTTTTGGGATACATCAAAAATTTATTTTTTTACCTGAAAACTAAACAAAGCTTAATATCTAAATTTTTGAAATGCAAGGATAAAATGTAGATAATCGAATAAACTAAAAATAATAAGAAAATTAAAAATAGTAGAATATATGATGTTTTTAATTAAAAATGTGATGAAAAAATTCAATCTTAATTAAGAATTAACTAATCTAGGAGGTTTCAATATAACAAACATTTACAGACAATATGAATCGGTTATTAGATCCAAGTAATTTGAAAAACTATAGTATGGATGCTAACTAAAAGAAATGATTGATATTGTGCAGGAAAATGGAGGTTTTCTACTGATAATTTTTCAAAGACCAAGTAAAATTCAATATTGAAGAATATCAGTTTAATTATTTTAATTTACATTATTCAAACAGATTTCTTTATAAATTTGAAAAAAAGTAATGTGATCGACTTGTAATATTGTTAAGGAGAGAGTTGTAAAATTAACAAAAAAAATTTTGATGAGTTCTTAATATTTTTAAATCTAAGTTATTCAAATATACTTAAGATAATATCTTCTATTGTGATGAAACATATTTTTTTTATTAACTAGTTATCAAAGAGAGGTTTTTATTTTACCAAAAGAAGATACTAAAAAGTTCAAAGATTGTTAAATTTTGATTTTAACCTGTAACATCTCAAGAACAATAAATCTGAAATCTATCATAATTCGTAGGTTTACAAATTCAAGATCACTTAAAAATATTTATAGAACCTTTCTTTGCATTTACCTACATAATTCAATTGCATGGACACCTTAAAATTAATTCAATACCTAACTTTTTATATAAATCAAGTTTATAACAAAAATCAAAAAAAATAATACTTTTTCTTTATAAATGTTCATCTGACAAAATAATATTTGACTTGGTAATATTGAAATTCTATTTTTACCTAAAAAAACCACATAAAAGCTTCAAAACTATAATCTAGCTTAATTAACTTTCTTCTGTTGTAGAAAATATTTAAAAGGCATCTAATTATATAATTTATATATACAATCTTTAAGACTAAATAATCTTTTATATGCCTTGGACCAAGTGACAATGTATACAATTGCCCTATATTCACGTTATTAGCCCAAACAATTTTCGCGCCAATTTTCAAAGTGAATATTTTTGACGCACAAAAAATGTTGCAAATTAAATTACGAACATACTTGTTACAAAAAAAGCTAGTTGCTGTCAAATTTTCTGATAACACATCTCTCATGAAGGCTGCTTAGCAATTCCAAGTGAACATTAGCCAAATCAAGCGTTGGAAAAACCAAAGAAAAGAATTAGAAGTGAATCCAAAAAAGCAATCAAAGATAATCCAGCGTGTAAGAGCACTTAAATGGACTTTGTTGGAGGCAGATCGGATGACATGGATCAAATCACAACACAAAGAAGGTCACCTAGTGTCTGAAACTCCAATTTGAAGAGAAGCTCGTGCTCATGCTGTCCGAACGGAAATTCGTGATTTCAAAGGATCCCTTAATTGAATCTTCAAGTTCATAAAACGCAAGAATTTAGTTCGCTGTTCAGAGATATCGATCTACCAAAACCTACAGGTGGATTGGGAGAAAAAAATGGAGTCATTCGTTGAATTTTTAACTGAACATAAAGATAATTACATTATCGATCACATCAAAAACATGGATTAAGTGCCAGTTTGTTATAACATGCCATCGAAATTCAAAATGGAGTTTTGATTATCCTCTAATGTTCGAATTGCAACAACAGGCGCAGAAAAATTGACGTTCACTGTTGTTCTGTGCATGACAGCAAGTGCTATAAAATTACCAGCATACATAATTTTTCGCCGTAAGACGATTCCAAAAGGAAATTATCTCTTAAATATTATCATCTCCGTGAACAAAAAGTCATTAATGACCTCAACTCTGGCACGAGAGAGTATGGATAAAGCGCAAAAATTCAATCTTTCATCGCAAATCTGTGATCATGCTGAATACTGCTCCCGGACACAGAACGGATGACGTGAAAAACGAATTCCATGCAAATGGTAAATTGATGTCCATGATACCAAGTGGTTTGACAAAAAAAACTTTAAGTTCTCGATGTCAGTGTGAATAAATAATTCAAATCTCATCTCAGAAGCAAGTTGGAATAAGGGATGATTGACGGTTATATGGAGTTCATAAAATCACGTCATATGAAGCGTGCTTCATACAAAGAAGTTGCTAAATAGATTTACAAAGCTTGGAAGAAGTTCCAGCGTCAACTATTGAAAACGGATTCAGAAAAACTACCTTAAACTTTTATAACGACGAAAATAAAGAAGACGAAAGCGATCAAGATGTTGAAATGTGAGATGCTGGAGAGTGAGGATAGAAACGATGAGAA